>MEJB01000105.1:2523422-2545445 GCA_001752375.1 Rhazya stricta
TACAAGGGCTGTTGCCAACGCGCTGCCTGAGCACACCCCCCGGGCACAACACCACTTCCGCGACACTTAGAGTTTGTTGATTTAAAGGTGAAAATATTACTATTCAATATTGGAATTTGATGACTTATGTAATTATGTCCTAAAGTGAAATTATGGGAGAACATAGATTAGATTTAATACCCGATCTAAGGAGTTTAAGTTGTACCTTTAAGAATGTGATAGTTTGGTAATGTGGGAATTAAGTATGAATTAAAAATTGGCAACATGACGTTCATGGAATAAGCATTAAATAKTTAAGCTTGGACAATCCTATTAAATGGACTTTCTTTTGTAATCACAATTAGGTCGTTTTTGAGCACATTAACGTTAAGAGCAGTCAAGAGACTCCGCTTTGCAATTTAAATAAGAATTTTAACATAAAGGACTCCAAGTAAGTAAATTCTCACATTTTCATTAATGCATATGTATTGTTGTTATAATTAAATTTCTCTAGGATAAATTGAATGTGTATTGAATATGAGTTTTATATAAGTAAATTCTCACATTTTCATTAATGCATATGCATTATTGTTATAATCAAATTTCTCTTGGGTAAATTGAATGTGTATTGAATATGAGTTTTATGGAAGTAAATCCCCATACCCACCTACCTTTTTCGTTGTATGTTATGTGGTGGCTATATTGGACTGTGTTATGAAATGTGTTGTGATTCTGTTGAATGATTTCACGTAATATGTATTTTGTATTGTTATTATATTGAGTGGTGTTTATATACGATTTTATGTAGTTCATTCATGGGCATGTAGTTATAGTATTCTACATCATTCCTGGCATGAGTCATTCGTACATTTAGAAAACAAAGGGTTTAGGAAATAAAAATTTGAAAGGAAATGAATTTTTATAAATAAATTATTACCAGGAAAATGATAAGATTTTGGAAAGGAGTGTAAACCTTGCCATGAAAGATTTCAATGGGAAATGGGACGTGGGGGACTACCGCACCAGACCCGACCCTCTTGTAGGGTAGGGAGATAAGTAACGTTCACCTCTTGGGAGGTGAAAACATGAAAGGAAAAGTTAAGTGATGTTAACCGTATTGCGGTTCTACATGTAGGAAATGTGATCGGGCTCTAAAGAATAATAACCCACTGCAAGCTTAATTGGTAGACGTTACACTATGTGAGCTCACGACTTTAATAGAATGGAAAGGTTTTTACAAAGTTCTTACATTTTGAAATGGAAGTTTTATGGAGGTATTCAGAAAGTTTTATTGAGGAAGTGAACTATGAATTTGTAACATATGGTGCATTTCACATACATTTATGCATGATATTTGCTTATTGAGCTTTATAGCTCATTCCATTTTCTTCATTCTGCATTTCAGGTGATGTGTAGCTAGATGGTGTATGGAGGTTGCTTGTGGGCAAGCCTTGATACCCTGAAGCATTTTTCAAATAAATTTTAGTGAATAAGACAAATAGTTGACTAGAGATGTTTTTATGTATTGTTTACGATATTCCTTATTGGTTTAATTAATCATGTTTTAAATCCTTTCAAGTTTCACAAATTTCAGTTTTTGTAAATGTTAGGTTGGTAAAGGGTTGTTAGGGTACATTATTTATTTTATTGGATATTCATTGGGTTGGAATGCATGTTCTCTACGAGTATTGAAAATGTTTGAGAAGTTTTTGAATGTATAAAGGGGGGTAGTTTATGAAATTATAGAGGAAACTCTGTCGAAATGTTTTTTAAAACTGTTTAGTCAAGTGTGTTCAGATCTCCTAGTTTCCTACAATGTTTGATATAATTTGGAGTAAGGTCAGTACTACTCTCGATTTAGGATAGTTCCTAATCTGGGGGTGTTACAGTTTTGATTTTAGAGCTTAGAGTTTTAAAAACAATTCTGTACACTTTATATAAAAACATTTATAAATTCATGAAAGCTATATGAGTGTCAAGCCATGCCACAAGCTCACCTTCTTGGACCATCTGGTAAGTTTATGTTTCGATTAAATTCTTGAATCATGTTAACATTAAGTGTTATAAGTATGTTGTTTATATATATATCTGTTTAATTTTGGGGATGATGTATAATGTTCAAATTTTTATAACTATGTGTTGTATCTATGTAAGAAGTTCTTACATAAATAAACTTTTCTAGTCTAGCAATGGTTCATAATACATGTTCGCAAACCCAAGATGGGACGGTTCAGCCCCAAGACGAAAGGGCAGGTAGTACCCATGCTACACAAGGAACTCCAATGACCATGGAGGCCTTTATGCAAGCAATGACTGCTTTTGGACAGGCTAGCCAATTGAGGAGGAGCGAAACATGGGAATACGGGAAGATCTCCAAATTTAAGAGGCTCGCTCCACCGTCATTCTCAGGTACCACTGGTTCTTTCAAAGCTGAGAATTGGCTGACAGAGATCTAGAAAACTTTCTTTGTCATGCGATGCTCTAGCGAGTATGACTAGTGGCCGATGGTTCAACGCCAGCATAAGAGGGACACTAGTCCCATTCACTTGGGAAATGTTTATCGAGGCCTTCAACGACAAATATTTTCCCAAGAGCGTGCAACAGCAAAAGGAGCGCGAGTTTGTGAGGCTAGAGCAGGCGAGCCGATTTGTCACTGAGTATGAAACTAAATTCACTCGATTATCCAAGTTTGCTCCTGATTTGGTTGCTACGGAGGAAAGGAGAGCAAGGCCCTTTGAAGAGGGGCTTAGGCCTCAAATTAAACTGGCGGTGATTCCTTTTGAGCTTTCGATGTACCGAGAGGTTGTCAATAAATCTCTTTTGGTAGAGAGAGCTCAATTCTTGAGTAAGGAGAGTTCAGAAGTCAACCCATGAATCAAAGATTCAGAGGTGGAAATCCTAAAGGCTCATTCCTATTTTACTAAGTTATTCTACTTGTTGGAGTTACTTAGCTTAGGGAACCCAAAAAAGGCACAACTCTCAAGTGATCTTAAAAGCTACAAGTATATGTCTATATGCTCATTAATGAAGTATTAAACAATACCCAACATTTGTATTTATTCATATATTTCCACTGTTTTAATGCCTCTCGGCCCTTAAACAATTTATACAACCATCATCAATAGCTAAAAGATAAGGTTATGTAACATATAAATCACTAAAGTAGAATATTTATAAGGAGGGAAAAGTACTTATCATTCAATGATGCATTAAGTACAAAAGTTCATTCAAACCCTAACTTTAAATCGCCCATAATCTTAACTAGAAGATAATATAAATACATTAAGTGCAACATCAGATTTATAGAAAGTAAGAGAAGTAAAGCCTAAAAGGAGATCTTGGAGTGATCTTCCTTTTTCCCCATGGAGACTTTTCTCCTCCTCTTGATCTCCAAGTTTTCCTCCTAGCCGATTTGCCTATTGCCTCTATCGTTCAACCTTTCTCCTTGCTCGATGACTAATCCTTGGTTTTGCTTGCCTCATGTGTTATTTATCGTCTTGATTCTCAGCCACATAACTTCTTGAAGCCATTTTGCTCAGTCAACCATTGCTTTTTTCTTAGCATTTACATTAGCTATTTTTAGGTGTCAATAAAATATGACTAAATCCTTGAATGTCGGCTGAGAATGTAAAAGTGAGATGTAAACTAAATCATGCAAAGAAAACAGAACAAAGCCAATTAGCCTAACACAAGATAGTGTACAACAAATAAAAACAGCTAAGGTAAATAATAAACAGTTAAACAAAGACAAATAAACAGTTAAACCAGCTTCAGCTAAGGGCTACGACAAATTGTAAATAATTGGGCAAAGACAAATAAACTAATTTTAGCTAATAGACTCAGCAGAATTGAGAAAAGAAATCTTTTAAGATAAAGACAAGTAAATTAATTTCAGTTGAAAGACTCAGCAGAACTGACAAAAGAAAGCTTTTAAGAACCTCTATGAATATAAAAGCAAAAGCAAACTTATAATATGGCTAAGGAAGTAAGAAAATAGGTAAATATAAGTTAAGCAAAACGAAGCAAAACAGTAACTCGGCTAAAACTAAGAAAACTAAAGCTAGATAAAGCAAGTAAGAAAGTTGGATAAATAAAGCAGTTTAATGAAACTACACTAATGAAAGCAGTAAGAAAGCATATCAAAGAGTTAAAAAAACTTAAAAAGATAAATGAATATAGACTTCAAAYATCATCAAAATGCAAGAAAAAATATAACARCACCTAGATACATAGCTAAAAAGTTGGAAAATAAGCAGAAAAATATCTCATAAAGCTAGCTAGACATTGTTAAAACATAACTTAATGATGAAAGTGAAGATAATATGTCTAATTTCTGGTTGATGCAGGTGTGTTTATCTTCTTTCATTTTCTTTTATTTATACTTGACTCAGATATTCTTGCTTGCTTGGGGCCAAAGGAAGCTGAGACCAATAACCCATTTTCTTCCTTCTGCATGTCCTTCTCGGCCTAGTGGTTCTATCAATGCCCAGCTAATTCACCTGTTGCCTCTATCGTTCAACCTTTCTCCTTGCTCGATGACTGATCCTTGGTTTTGCTTGCCTCATGCATTTTTTATCGTCTTGATTCTTAGCCACATAACTTCTTGAAGCCATTTTGCTTTGTCAGCCATTGCTTTTTTCTTAGCCTTTACATAAGCTATTTTTAGGTGTCAATAAAATATAACAATTTGTAGCACAAGAAAAACCAGAAAAGACATATTGTCTACTTCTTCGATCAAACTTAGATATATTATGTTGTAAAGTACAGGTATAAGCTAAACATTCAAAAGAAAGATTGAAAATCACAAAGAGAATGAAAAAGCTGAGTAAAAGGAGTGTGGTTGTCTAGCAAAGTGTAGACAGTAGGCCTATGATTAGCCACATGAGTGGCATGAAGAACACAATATTCCCAATATGTTAATGAAAAATAATATTGAAACTTTAATACCCTAGCCACATTCAAAATACGTTGGTGTTTCCTCTCCACCGCATCATTTTGGCTCAAGGTCTCTACATAGGTTTTCTGATGAGCAATGCTTTTTGAAGCATAAAATTCAAGCAAAAAAACGTTCTGAACCRTTATCKGATATTATGATCAGAATGAAAGTACAAAACTTGACCTCTACAAATTTGCAAAATGTYGTAAAACATATTTAGATTCAGATTTAGATGTAATAGAAGAACTCATGTATATTTGGTATAATCATCAACAGTAGGAAAAAAGTACTGTTGATTATGAGTAGTAGAAACTCTATAAGGACCCCAAATGTCCACAAGGATTAAAACAAAAGAATTAGATGAAACATTAACCCTTTTTAATTTCTGTTCTGCAAAACCGATAGTAACCCTTCGTTATCTTCATAATTTAAAAAAAAAAAAATGTAGTAATCAAGAGTAAACCAAAATAACTTTAAAATCAGTAGTACAAAATGACCAGTTGGCCTTGTTGAGGCTTCTAGATCCATCTCAAGGATGAGGAACTTCATGAAATATCAAATACTTAACCGACCACCGAGAAGAAATATAATCTTGAAGAGTCAATTTCTATAACTGACTTTAGGCCAGGGGAAGCGTCAAAAAATCAAGTTTATAATCTAGTCAAATAAAGTTAAGAAATAAAATTACATTTTCAGAATTGATTTTTATGGCCTACTTAGAACCTGAGGAAACTCTTTTTACTGCAATATGTACTAACAAATTACAGGTCAAGAGATGTATCACATTTTTTTTTTTTTTTTTCAATCTTTAGTGACTTTTATATGCATGAATTTTTTAAATGTATTGATTATTTCTTACATAATTCAAATTTATCTCATCCTCCTCCACCCCCACCCCCAAAGGAAACGACAGAAATCATCTCTCTCTCCCTCCCTCTCTCCAACAATAATCTCAGTTTTGCTCTGAAAATTAAGATTAGCTTTCGATTTTACGGCTAAAACACCACCAGAGACAAGTCCTTTTGAGGGCGATCAAGAACCGTCACAGATAAAGGTAAAATCGCCACATGAAGTATTTGCAGCAATTTTTGGTTCGTCCTAAAAAAAGCCATTATTTGTACTATATGATAGTGGAAGAACTACTCTACATGATGTTTATATGGTAGTTTCTTTTAAACCGCCGCTTATATTATGTACATATGCAAGATGAATAAACGATAAAATTTTCATAAATACAAATTTATATATCGCGGTTCCATAATTATCGTAAATAATTTTATATTTGCAACAGTTTTAACSTATCAAAATCGCCTCATTTGCCCCATATTTGTGGCAGTTCCATAACCATCGTAAAATATCCTTCGTGTGCCGATTATATGCAGCTGTTTGTTAACCGCCACAAATATATATATAAAATTAAATAGTATTTTCTATTTAATTTCCTGTACATATATATACAATGTTATGCAATATATATTACTGAATAACATTCCTAGAATTTGCTGTAATTACTTTAAATAATTACGGTGGTTCCTGAGGCGGGGTAACTAACCCCATTTTTACAATTGTTTACACAAGATCACAGTAAATAGCCATTTATTTATTACGTTTGTAAACTGTCCTTTAACTTTTTAGGCTTTATACGGTACTTTGGAGTAAAATCATCATAAATAAGTGTTAGTTCGGGTTGGTTGAATGGCCACAAGTATTTTTTTTTCTTATAGTGAAAATCCATGGAATATCTCTTAAGTTTTCCATCTACTCCCTTAAGATTATCATCAAGAACAGGGGAAGTTCATTTGCCACAATTATGAGTTAATCCCATTTGTTTGCATTCAAACATTGATTATGCTCMCAAAAGCTATAGATCACCAAGCAAATGGCATGCATCTTCGATGAAGTTTAATAGTCTTAGTCCACTAGTATAGTAAATGGAAGACCTAAAAGCTAGCAAAGAAGAGGACAACTTTCCAACACCTTTCTTTCCTAATTATGTATCAAAGCAGCATCGTAAACAAGTTTATATATGATAAAGGAATTGCAAAAGCACTTCTCTTCGACTTTCATGAAATCAGCCTAACTTAGGATAATGTTGATGGCTTCAATGCCTATATATATAGCCTTTTCGAAGGTAGTCTAGAGTCTCTCAACTTCATTTATTGAATAAAATCAAGTATAGATCCACCGTCCTACTAAATTCGGGTTTTATTGTTTTTCCTTCGACCCAAAAAACAATATAAATGCATTTATTGATTTAAAGTTAGGACACTTCATTTTTTTTCTTTTTAATATCACTTCTGAACATAGGGAGCAACTTGATTTCGTGTGTTATTTTTCCATGAGCAATAGATATAGAGATCCCTATTTTTTAGCACTAGTTAGTGAAACACTCCTAAGAATTACCCAAAAAAAAAAAAAAAAAAAAAAGGTATAAGCTTTCTTGTTATGTTAGAAAATCCTTCTAAATAACTTAGTCTGAAGTTTAAAATTTGAAAGTCATTATTATTTAAATTATTTAAGAAAGTTTAGATAAAAATGTATTTATTTTAATAAGATGAACACTTATTTTAAATAATACAAAATAGAAATCTAAACATTCAATCCCAATAAAAAAGTATCTCTTTGTGTTATCTTTTTAAATTTTATACATTAATAATTTGTGATCCAGGTCCAACCATCATTGCCTCAACATAGTTTATAAGTAAATAGATATGGGAGAATTTAGCATCAAGAAGAAGCCTTATTATTTATGTCTATCAATATGGTGCAACTTCTACAAAATGTAATTTTTAGGTGGGTGTTGATCCGATTGTCCGATAATCTCAATTACATAACTATGAGGGTCCGATGGAAAACATTTAAATAAATATACAT
The DNA here is from genome assembly GCA_001752375.1 of Rhazya stricta. Classification (NCBI taxonomy): domain Eukaryota; kingdom Viridiplantae; phylum Streptophyta; class Magnoliopsida; order Gentianales; family Apocynaceae; genus Rhazya; species Rhazya stricta. The sequence continues at coordinate 2,531,212 of MEJB01000105.1, forward strand.
ATTTATTGAAAGCGATCATCTAAATTTCTAAATACAACATTATTTTGTACACATTTTTTAAAATATTCACGACATAAGTAGCTTCATCTATCACCCCTCCCACAAAATTCTTCTGCCTATCTATGAAAAATCCTCCTTTTTACTTCCAAAAGAATCTTATTTTTTTAACTTGAATGGAAGCAGATCTGAAGAAAAAATAATAATTTATCTTACGATATTATTATTTTATATCCTAATTTTGTCTTTTTATATTTAAACTTGATACAAATTGAAAAAATTAATCATTTTTACAAAAGCTAGATATGGCAGCCACGAGCCAGCCCTACTCACCACGCTGGAGCTGTCCCAATCGTATGGATAAGTAAAATAGTCAAATCCAATTCAAATTATCGTAATTAATTAGTTAATATGTTGATTAATTGTATTTTAAAACAGAAATAAAAATTATTGATTTATCAAATTATCTATTGAGCTATAAAAATCAATATATAAATTTTGCATCAAATAATACATGAAGTGACTTATGATATAATAGTAAAAGCAAAACGTGTAAGCAAATTGACTCGTTAAGTTTCTATTGAAATAGGATTCACACAACCAAAGCTACTGACTCGGCTGGGCGCAGCTTTACTAGGGCTGCTCAACTAGTATTTGTTTTTTCTTTATTTCTTGTTAAAATTTTGGGCTTTCGTTGCCTAGTTAATGTGTGTCTTTGCGCGTCACTTGGGCATCTTTTTCCTAAAATTCATTTGGCGGAGGGGGGCATGCGGTTCTATCATTGGATAAGGATACAATAGATGGTTAAACATTAGGAGTAGCTGGTATGGCATATTATATATACCTCGTGTTTTTTAGTATTGTATATGCTTTTTATGTGGTCATGAATACATCATAAACAAATATCAACTTTTTGACATAAATCCAAAAAGGTTGYCTCCGAACATTGCCTRCTCARAGTTCTCCCTATCCATTATTTGTCTGCTTTGTCTCCAGAAACATTTTCTCAATACGCGCTTTTTAGCTCCCAGACCGAACGGTTGACTAAAGAGAGGTCATGTGGAACACAAGGCCCCTACAACAGGACTAAACTAATAACGACTTCAATACAACCGACCGCATAAGGCCACAGAATTTTGAAAAGTCAAATCGCTCATCGGTCTCTCAACACTACATTAAATTCCACCATTGGATTCATGGTCCTACTGGTATTACTTAACTGAATCCATCGCTGTTTGTCTTCTTCTCTTTACTTATCTGCTGTGGATTTTCTTTGGCTGTGTTGCTTTTCCGAATGATAATGAAACTAAGAAGCTTCGGAGGAGAGATGTGCTCATAACATCCGGGGGATAGCAAACCTAATGAGCTCATTGGCGCCTGCTCGTCTTCATCCTCATAATCCCCGCCCTGAAGTTAAGGTTGAAGCTGGATTTCTAAGCTTGTGTACCTCCAATGAAACCGAATGCAGGCATGGGCTCCCAAGTTGTCAAGAGCAACTTCTCCGAGTTTTTGAGGCTACTAAACATGTAYAGAGGTTGCGTCCTCTTTGCGACCAACAGCCTGACGATCAAAGATCATAATAGTAGCTAAATTGCAYGGTTCCAATTGTAATAGATTCATTATACACGGCRWARTGAGAAAAATAAATTRTTGAAAAATCTTTCACGAGGACAATCTAGAATTATTAAAAACTTTAATGGGTACCTTGTAAATGGATATAGTGAAGGGGGAAAAAATCACGAATAATGGGGTTTGTGTCAAAGGTATTGGTAGTAATAGTAGTACGTTAGCTAGCGAGTATTATGGGTTTTAAAAGAGATCATTGAAGTTAAATTTCCTCAAAGTCTAATTCAAAAAGTTGGTACTTTTAAGCGCGATTGGTTTGATTCAACACTAAATCCATTTGAAAAGTTTTTTTTTTTTTTTTTTTTTTTTTTTTTGGTTTTAAATTACTTGTTTTTTTAGGAAATTTAGAATATATTAAATATATTTTTTTTCCTACTGTGCTCCTTATTAATTGGTCTTATTCAACTTTACAATATTATTTTTTTTCCAATGGATTGAAGATTCACATTGGTCAAATCAAAGAAATTTAGGATTGTCTTTTTAATTTCTTTTTATATAGCATAACTTAACCAACTCGATAACACATCAAAATCGGTCTTTCTCTACTTTATTTTTTGGAAAATGCTACTTTGCCAACTTTAATTTGTCAATTTATCTGACAATCCACTTGTTCTTGTGATATATCATTATTTCTCCTGATTTTTTATGAGATTTTGATTGTAATTTATTGCGATAAATTATAATAAAAACTTTAAACATTATATTTTATATATCTAATGTAGATCTAGCCTTTCAATACTAGTATCGAGTCTAGGATTTAGCATTATAGGATTTAAGGTTTAAAATTTATGTTTTTGGATTTTATGTTATTTATTCAGACAGTTACAAATAGATAACCATATGTTTTTGTGAATTATCTCATGTTTGTAGGTAGAAAAATAGAAAATATATTAGTTATTATAAATAGATAGTGAATGACTCTTTTAGAAATCCTAGAAACCCATAAAGCCCATGATACCCATGGAACTCTAGGGCCTAACCTTTATAAATAGGGGGCTTTTTTTGAAATCATGGTTAATGACAATCAGTCTATTATTCCCTCACTACATCTCTTCCACTCTCTTCTTCTCTCTATAAACTTTTCCTCTAAATTTCCTTCTCAATTTATAACACGTTATCAGCACGAGTCTCTTTCTCTATGAAGCTTTTGATTGCATGACTATCTACCTCTTGAGTCCTTGCCAGATATGATTGAATATTAGTCTTTGCATAATCTGATCGAACATGATCTTTACCAGATCTAGTTGAAACGAGTCTCTACTTCCGACCTTTGAATCTCTACAATGTTAATCCCATAATTATTGAATAATTTACTTTCATATTGCCGCGTCAAATGAATTGAAGTACGCAATAAAGTAAATTTTTGTTGTGTTTTTTCCCTAATTTACAAAGAATTGGTGCATGTTTTATTTAATATTGAGTACAAATGCATGATATCAATTCTCTAAGAGTTTTATTTATTTTTCTCTCATTGATGGCATGAATTTTTATGCCATGTTTCTTTTATGCCTATCATTTCTATATTATCTTTCTCTTTGTGATCTTTTTGCATCTTTTCACAACTTTTGCCATCTTTTCTATGTGTCATGTTATGCAATATTGATTTACTGCTACTTTTTTAGGTGCCATCTTTTTTGAATAAATTCTATAATTTAGAGTTTGTCATATTCATTAATACTTCTTTTTTTTTTTTTTTTTTTTCTTCCTTAGTTCATAGAATATCTTCTTTTATTACTTTATTCATTGTTTATAATATCAATATTCTTGAAGAATATTAAAGCCAATATTAAGTAATGGTTTTCATTAATATGTAAGCCCTTGAAGGATATATTACATCTATTGCCTCCTGTAGCAGCCTGCTCAGGTCTACAAATGGCCTGATGACGATTTAAACTCTTTGACAGCATTAAATCGGGGAGCTCTTACCTAACGGACCCAGTAAGTAGAGCTTAATTCCTCTAATTAAGGTTAACAACTCTTCAGGAGTATGGGTCTGGGCTAAATCGTCCGGATGAAATATAATTGAATTCTTGTCCAAAAGATATATACATGCTCCCTCCCCGCAATCAGAGTTAATATTATTTATTTGACCACACCACAGTACGATCACAATATTTTCGAAGAATATCGAGGATATGAAATATTTCATATAAATACTTGATATTTTGCTATAAAGGTTATGTAGGATAGATATACAACACGCTAATTTTAAAATACTCACGGGGGATATGTGACATCTGTGACGATATGCAATAGTTGAAGCACAACTGTTCACACCATATTAAAAACCTCAAAGGATGGCCGCTTCGCAATCAGGTGATGCCAATGTCGTTCTCTCAAACTGTGACTTCAACCACAATCCACAATCAATTCGTTTTGCCTAGAAATAGAGGCCAAAGCACAAGAGTAAGAGATCCAACAATTCATATTGAGGGCCACAAATTATATTGAGAGAAGCTCAGAATAAAGAGCACCAAATTTCTCTCTTCAAATCCTAAGATCAAGCTACGAAACCCTTGGAAGATTTCAAAGGACCCAGATCCAGAGATTAAGCTGCGAAGCCCTCAAAAAAATTTCAAAAAGAAGAATCAACGGATTGAATTCTTGACTTGAGAACATTTTAGAGATTGTAACAATTTCTTATCAAATTTATAAGCTTAATTCTTTGTTGCACATTTCTCTTATTTTCTTATTATATTTTGAAGACGAGAGATTCGTGTAAATAAATTTTGGCATGCCTAGTGGGACTACTTCTGCATTTCATCTCTTTTCTTCAAGTCAAATCAAACCTAATTCATCAATAGCCCCCAAGAACAATATCTCAAAGGCTATCCCTTCCAGATATGCAACAATTGGTGCCACTGCCAAATCAACCATGTCGACCATACATGCAGGACCTGTGACGCGGAGTTGAGCGTCATCTAATGCTGGAAAAGAAGTTGAGTACTTCTCAGACAATTAGATTTTCGAATACCTGATCTAAGGAGTTTAAGTTGTACCTTTAAGAAAAGAAGTAAAGAAAAAGAAAAAGGCCTAGTTGCTGAGCTTTGGCCAGACAACGAACCTATGATAGGAAAAAAAAAAAATGGAAAAAAAGGGCAACGGAAAAACAACATAAAAAAAGAAGCAGCAAAATAAAAAGAAAGAAAAAGAAAATGAAAAAGACGACAAGCAAGTAAAATTATTCAGGTCTTGTAAATGAAGAAAAAGGTGTTCATGATTGGAAAAAGATGGAAGTTCACCTTTCTTTATCTTTTTCTCGGCACTTCTTGTTAGGGTCTCTCTCGGAGTTTTTCAAGAGCAAGGACAAGCGCTACATCAACGTAAGAGGCTTACGTAAGCAATAATAGGATGAGTTACCAAAATAAGAAGATATAAAAGATACAATATGACTTATGAATTACCAAGGTACYAAAGTTAGTGATGCAAAGATAAGTAAAAGAGGCAAAGCTCATATAATTGGTATGTATATATAGACAAAAAGAAAAGAGAGTTGTATTAGGATTAGGAGAACAAGTCTTATCACAACTCCAATATGTAAGATGTGTTTAGATTATGATTTAGATTTTCTAAAATAAATTAAGTAAAAAAGAGAGAGTTATGCCAGGATTAAAAAAATAAGTTTATCACAACTCTAATATATAAGATATGTTTAGATTACAATTTTGATTATCTAAAATTAGATTAGGTATGTTCCAGCCCACGAAGATGAAGGAAGAAGAATAGACCCAACGATCTGAAAGAAAAAGAAGCCCAATAAATTGAAGGAAGGGAGGCAAGCCCAGCAAATTGAAGAAAGGAAAAAGCCCACTATTTGAAGAATGAAGGTGCCCAAATATCTTAAATATGGTCAAAGAAAACTAACTCAAGTTATTGAACCTACAATATTGACCCAAATGGCGTAAATCAACTTGGAACTTGTTCACTCGAAACCCATCTTTGAGTTGTACATGTGACCAAGTTCCAAGGGCAGTTTGTAGATATGAAAATTTTATTAAATGGAGTTTCCATAATATATTTACATAATTAAAAGTTAATTTTAAATATTCCCATTAAATTGGAGGATATGTGACATCTCGACTAATGAAATGATGACAAGTGTCAAGGATGGCAAGGTTTAACTAATGGAAATCAAGGATGGAGCTCAGTGAATCAAGTGATGCCACATTGCTCCTAAATGTGACTTCGACCAATCAAATCAATTCACTTTATTTATTTATAAATAGAGGCTAAAGCACAAGAAGAAGAGGTTTAGAAATTTATATTAATGGCCAGAATTATATTGAGAAAAGCTCAGAAGAAATAGCACCAAATTTCTCTCCAAATTCGGAGATCAGCTAAAGCCTCGAAAAATTCCAAAGAGTTCAAATCTCGAGATCATGCTGCAAGGTCCTCAAAAAATTTCAAAGAATTTAGATCTCGAGATTAAGTTGCAAAGTCCTCGGAAAATTCCAAACAGAAGAATCAACGGATTGAGTTCTTAACTTGAAACATTTTAGAAATTGTAACAATTTCTTATCAAATTTATAAGATTAATTTTTTGTTGTTTTCTTTTTATATTTTGCTGACGATAGATTCGTGTAAACAAATATTAAATTCTTATTTTAAATTAATATTATTTACTTTCGAAGAATATATTATAATCTAAATATTCCTGAAGAATATCAAACTATTTTTCTAAATTAATTTATTTCGAAGTTATTATTATCTACTCCTGAATGGTACATTCCAATCTAAATATTCTTGAAAAATATTGAACTATTGTTCTTGAAGTAACAATAGGTTGAATAAATTATTATATTAATATATTACTATTGTACTCCTGAAGTAGCACTTGTTTTAATGTGTAATATGTAATCCCCAAAAGAATGTGAACAATATATGTTCGGTTGACGTAAGTTATTTTATTATGACTCTACATCACTCGAAAATATATTATCTCTTATTTTTATTGTGGATTACACAAATGAAAAATATCACCCATTTGAATTTATTGTACTTGACATATCTGACACGAAGGAAAAATGACTACCAATAGGATCGTATAGGAACCACAAATATTTCCTTCATCATCATCTCCACAATGATTTAAAGGTAGAGTAAGTACCTATCGTATAACAATCATAAAGTGGAGTCTACCAAAAAGTCCATAAAAAAAAGGGGGAGTGGAGATAAAAAGATTAAAAAAAAAGGTTTTCTTGATTTTGACGGTTCGGGAGATTTAGACGTCTTCGATTCTTTTGCCTATCCAACAAGAAATATTAACTATTTAATTGGAGGTGATGTGATAGAAGATGAGATTAATTTCTCATTTTATGTATTTTTCTTTTCTAGATGGACTTTCGTTAAAGTATTTTTAAAGATTTGCTATCTGAGACTATTTCATTATTTGGTTGTTTTTAAATTACTTTTCTTTATAAAATATATATAAATTTATAATAAATTGTTGAGATATAAATCTCATTCATAGTGCAACAATACACACCTTATGCTCAAGTATAAAAAGTATTTGTCTCACATGAAAATAAAATAGACAAAATATTACTAAAAATACTATAAATGGTAGTGTAAATTCAGTTCCAGAAGAATTGTCGTATTTCATGTAGAAGGAGACAAAATTTATATGCATTTACTGTTCTGGAAGAACTATCATATTCTTGTCTAGAAAGAGACAAAATTTATATGCAATATTCTCCTTAAAGTTCCTAAAATTTATTAAGTTTTACTAGATATTCGAAATGGGTATTAGCATATTGAGAAATACAAAAAGTGGTTCAAATATTTATGTATCACCCCTATAGTCTCAGGAATCTATATTGGAGAAACTAATGCCTTTTTCTTGGTGTTGTATTATGCCAAGATTAATGCACTTGAAGTGCATCATCTCGTGAACCAGAAGTTTACTTGTAATCCTAACATTCTCATTATTTGGTATAATAGATTGAGTTATATTGGATATATAATGATGAAAAAATGAYTGAGAATTTGCAGAATCATCCATTGAAGAAAAAAAATTGTTGAACTCAAATTAATTCCCTACGTGTTGCTTGTTCTCTAGGGAAATTGATCACTAGACAATCACCATCAAAAGTAGGAGCTGAAAGTCCTTTTTTATAGTAGATTCATGCTGATATTTATGGACTCATCTGTCTACCATGTAATCAGTTTAAATATTTCATGATTTTGCGATATTATAATTGCAACCAGAAGTTTGTGAGATTACTTACTCAGACAATTTGAATATGAGCACAACCATAAATTAAAAATATTCAWTTGGATAATGCTGGTGTATGTCCATCCTACATTTTTGAGCTTATTTAAAGTCAATTGGGATTATTGTTCACATATTATAACTCATATTCATATCTAAAATGGTTTAGCTAAATATTTTATTAAACAGTTACAATTAATTGCTAGACTATGCCAATGAGAATAAAAGTTCCCATAAATTCTTAAATATGCTATTTTACATGAAGCAACACTAGTGCTAATATGGCCAACTGGTCAACATAAGTTCTCTCATTTGAAATTAGTCTTCGATTATGAAAGGGAAGTTCAAAAGATTATCCATTTGTAGAAAATATAAAATTCACATGCCTAACACTTATTTGATTCACATAAAGCTAAATCACAAATAGGCTACTTGTTTACATGTGAAGGGACTGCAATATCGTGGTGATATGTTAAGGAAACTCTAATAGCTACATCCTCAAACTATTCACAAATTATTGCAATCCATGAGGCAAGTCGAGTATGTGTGTGGTTAAGAAATATTATGCACCAAATCCAATCGTCCTGTGGACTAAGCTTCAATAAAAGAGAGTCCAACCATATTCTATGAAGACAATGCGGCTTGTATTGCAAAACTTAGAGAAGGCTACATCAAGGAGATAGAATAAAGCATATTTTTTTTAAAGTTTTTCTACACGCATGAGCTTCAAAAAAGTGATGACATTGATATTCAATAGATACAGTCAAGTGATAATGTGGCAAACTCATTCACCAAATTATTGCTAATATCAACATTAAGAATGTTGATACATCAAATTAGATTGCATAGCTCAAAGACATTCAATAATCAAGGGGAGTAGGTGTACTCTTTTTCCTTAGTTCAGGTTTTGTCCCACTAGATTTTTGTGATAAGGTTTTAACGAGGCAGCAATTAATTACCCCAACATCAACTATATGTATATTTTTTTAGTTTGATTTATTTTTTCCATTGGATTTTTCTGAAACAAGAATGGTCATTCAAGGAGTGTTGGGAATAGATAGTGAATGACTCTTCTAAAAACTCTAGAAACTCATAATGCCCATGAAGCCCATGGAACTCTAGGGCATAACCCCTATAAATCGAGGGCTTTTGTTGAAATCATGGTTAATGATAATCAATCTATTATTCTCTTATTACCTCTCTTCTTTTCTCTATAAACTTTCCCTCTCATTTTACTTCTTAGTTTATAACATTAGTTATGTTTTTAGATGATAATTTTGTCATTTGAATTAGTTGTTAGATAGCTTGTCAAATTAAGATGGACAGACCAGCATTGTCCTTGCTTTTTGTTTTCTCCCCCAAATTTAGAGGAAAAATTTTACATAAGAAGAAGTGGACATCTCTAGAACTTATATCTATCTAAGCTGAAGGTGTAGGGCCCTAGTGCTGAATACAGCAGCAGCGATGATCGTTGCTAAAGCCGGAGACACATATAGCAGCATTCCACAAATCTTTATGCGATCGACTCTGATATTGCATTCACTACCTTCGTCATCTCGGACTCCTCCGGAGCAAGCAAGAGGGACAATAGAGAAAAATAAGGACAGTTGTAAATAGAAGCTTTGGTGATGCCATTTTTCACTATAATAAACAAAATTGAAAGCTAGGAAGATTAGAAGGTTAATTAAGATTGTTATTTTGCTTAAAACTTAATGAAAATTAGAACTTTTTTACTATGCATAATAATATTTAAAATGATAATTATTTTAAAAGGAAATGAATAATTACGTGTTTAAGTATTTTTAAAGAGTAAATGTAAAATATAATTTGAAAACAATAAAAAGATCGCACCCAAAGATCAAACTTTCCAACCTTTCTAGAATTTCTCTATGTGCTTGTTTCTCATTTCAACAGAAATACAGTACATGACTGTCATTCCACATCTGTCTGTTAACCTAGAGGACATGGACATGCTAAAATTCATGATTCTTGAAATTATTTTCTAAAACGGAAATTAGTCACAAGAAATATGTGGTCAAAATCATGATTTGTGATCTACTAGGATCTTCAGAAAGTAGACTCCCGCAGAGATGTTGACCACATGCCATCTGCCGACCACCAAAACAAGAAAGAAGAACGACCAGCAGGGCTCATCTACATAGATGTTACTGCAATCTTGCATGGTGTTAATTCTTTACTTGATTTTTCAGATGGGAAGCATAGATATGTTATTCAAAAGTTGCTTCTTTCTTTAGAGGAATATAAAAAATGGATTCGTAATGTTTAACCCTGATGATCTATTTCTTCAGAGGTAGAAGGCGTCCTAATTTCCAATTGACTCGAGTTCTACTATGTTTACAAATTCTTGCTACTATTGGTTGAAACCTTTACAAGGCTGAGGTTGCCACCATTCAGAATAATGCATTTGGAAGATTTTACAACTACATATCAACTCCTTTGCTTTGTATAGAAAATCAACTTTCTCCCTTTGAACTTGCAGATCCTTGGGACATTTAAGCAAGTTGATATAGCTTTGCAAGTCGTGAACACAAGACGGATTATGCATCTTGAAAAAATCGAGTACCAATTCCACTCCCACATCTGCATAGCACAAGCCGCTCCAAGGGAGGTTATACCTGTCCGCTAAACTCTTAAAATTCTCATTAAGAAAAACCCCAGGTAGCTTAGTAATGGGATCATTGACATTTACAATTCTCAAAACTTTAACTCCTAACTTCTCGCAACGCTCTTTGAAGCCAGAGTTTCCAACTCTCGGACCTCCAAAGGAAAAAACCGTGATCGGTATCTCATTCTTTGAGTCACTCCTATTAATTCCTAGCTCAGCAATATCATATGCTAGTAAAAGAGCTAATGAGCTCCCCATGCTGTGCCCAGCAAGAGTGATGCTCAGTTCCTCACTTCTGTACACATTTGTTAGCCTTGAAATCTCCGAAAGAAGCTGCTCTCGACAACTTTGAAGCCCGAACTTCCATTCGCTTTCATTGGAGGTATACAAGCTCAGAAATCCAGCTTCTACCTTAACCTCAGGACGAGGATTATGAGGATCAAAACGAGCAGGTTCCAATGAGCTCATTAAGTTTGATATCCATTCCATATTTGTGACCGTGCCTCTGAATGTTACTAGCACATCTCTCCTCCCAAGCTTCTTAGTTTTATTATCATTCGAAACAGCAACATATCCAATCCATCTTCCACAGCAAGCCCCATGTGAGAGTGGAATATTGATGTCTGGAGTGGCATAAATGTACTTTGTTACTTCATAACCTGACTTACCCAGCCCTACTTCATTTAGCATATTCGTCTTTCCATACTTGCAATTCAAGTACCTTTTAGAGTTGGGGTTGAGGTCGAAAGCCTTATAACAAGCAGAAACAAACTCACCATATCTAATAATCTCRTCCCTCAAAAGAGAATCCAGGGGTTTTACTAGGTTTTCCCAGTTATTCAGTCCTTGAATATCTCTCCAAACACGAGCCAGCATCGAGCCAGTTGCAGGAACATTCTTCACTACACTTGGTGCATTGAGAGAAGCAGACCATGATGTTTGGTTTGATAAATATGTCCCATTGTTTGTACTGAAGAATAGGACCTGCTTAGAGGAACAGTTTTTCATTGTTGAAGCTGGAGCATATTCCCCTGAACGAGTAGCAACATTCAGATTTGCATTTGGCAGTTTCAGCACRGTGGCAGCCATGGATTGCAAGAAAATCCACAGCCAAAAAGTTTGAGAARGAGAATAGAGGTGAAAAACAATAGATTTGGATCTTAGCATCATTAAAATATTTGGATCTTATAGAATATACTTACAATACGATGCAGTGTTGACAGATTGATTCAGCATGTTTGGCAAGCGATTTGACTTTTCAAAAATTGTTTGACCTTMTGTGGTCGGTTGAGTTGAATTCATTATCAGTTAATAATTCTTGTTGCGGCTGTGATTGGAAAAAGCAACCACAGTTTGACTAAAAGCGCGATTTCGAGAAAATATTTCTCTTTGCAGGGAAAACATATTAATTGTGTATCTTACTGATCAATCAATGTATAGTGAATTGTTTCGAGTGTACAGTGATGAATCCAGCCCTATGGATATCTTTGGATACCCAAAAACTGAAACAAAGAATCTTGGCAATAAGCATTTCATTTATGGATCAGCTACTTTACTTATTACATGAATGTCTTTTGTATCAAATTATAATGTTTTAATATTTAATGCAATGCTGTTTAATTATTGAAGGAATTTAATTTAAGTACTAGAGTATCTTTTCAAGTAGGATACTAATCCAAATAAGATATTATAGGCTATAATCTGGCTCAAATAATCCTATTCAGACACAGTTAACCCTAGTAACGTCATAGTATCACTCACCATAAATTCTACAACACATATATTCAAAAGAAAAAAATAAATTCCCAACTCCAAGTGGGCCCAAACACTAGAAGTCGAATAGAACCTCCAAAAATCGACAAGGTCAATCCTGACCATCAAGAAAGAAGGTAAGAGACATCTGAGAAGGAGCAAAAGGTTTGTCAATCCCCGACGAGGTCAATCGTGACCCTCATGACGAGCTGGGCCCTCCACGACACATATGCTCGACCTCTTTGTTGATCCTCGATAACTTGAACAACTTAACTCCATACTTCAACATGTAGAGGAGTTCCAAGAGTTCCTTCAATAGATGAAAGGGAAAGCGCCGACAACAGCTAAGTTAGCGAGTAAGACTTCTTAGCAAAACAACCAACACATTAACCGATCTCGAACACTACCTACTCCTCATCCACATTTTCTTGACTTCTGAATCCCCTTGCCAGTGAATTAGGCACCACTTGTTCACCTTATGGCTAACCTGGCCAACATATCCACCATCTACCAGAYGGCAAGGGCTCCTTTTAGGCCTCATGGCCACAACATTACCCTGGAAGGCACACATAAGTTCACCTAACCTAGGACCAACGCTCTAGTCTTGGGAGCAAATGTTAGAAGATAGGTTCCGGGGCCCTCATACTCGACCTGCGTAACCTAGCACCCAATTGGAATATCAAACAGAGCAACCCGCTCAAAGAGGATGATCAGTTGGCATCGTTCCCCTTATGATTCAAAATGTTCAAAATCATAAGATAGGAGGGTAGAACGAACCCTCTAACCCATTTGGAAGGGTTCGTGGCCCTAATGATTTTAGCCTTGACCAATGACATAATCCTTTATAAATCCTTCTCGAGCACTTTGTCAAGATTCGTACTCAATTGGTTTTCCAATTTACCACCCAAAAGCATCCACAACTTTTACTAAATCGACAAATCCTTCTTGGCACATTTCGCGGGCAATAGACAACATTGCAAAACGATTGGACATCTCCTCTACATCAGGCAACGCCATGATGAGAACAACAAAGCAATTCTGAATGAGCTTTAGCCTAGAGACATTAGCACTCATTGTGAGAACGGATATAATATGTGTCCAAACCTTTTGCCGCTATCTGAATCGGGATATAGATCACAAAAGCTATCCATGTCGCAACAGATCAATGTAAGTCAGCTACTAGCCAAAGTTAGCAAATGTATAACTAGTGAAGAAAATGAAAAGGCTAAAAGAGACCTAGATTGGGAAGACAAATTCAGCCCCGGATATTAGAAAATCGAAACAAAAAAAGTAAACTCCTTGATCAACCCCGGGCAGGGCAGAATGATCGACCCAACACCTTTATGGATAGGAAAACAACATCTTCCAAATTTGTCCTCCTCTACAACAATCAATTCAGACCACCATAAAACTCCAAGACTTTACACATCTCAACGCGGCATGAGCACAAATTCTTGAAGAAAATGACAGTTTTGGTATCCTTCATCAACCCAAGAAGCTCATGGTGACTAATAGGGATACAACAAAGTTATATGAATTTCATAAACATAATGGGCATGATACGAAAGCTTGCTTCAATCTAAAGYGAGAAATCATGGAGGCCATCTAGAATGGCCACCAACAAGAATTCATCCAAGACTGTTCTTAGAGCCATAACCCGACCTTCAACAACAATACATCTTTCGACTCAAGAACAGACCTGACACCCGACCCACCAACACCCCACTCAATTGGGGGCCAAACACTTTTAGTCATCCTCGGGTAATCAACATGGTCTAAACTAGACAAGAAAAGAGATGCAGTATGTGAAGCTCTAGGTTAGATTAGGATGTAGCAAGCTAAGTTTTCATGAGAAGTATGTACTTTGCATCTGTGCTCTTTTGATTAATCCGTCTGAGTGCCGAATCTTGTGTGTTCTTATATTCTCCGGCTTCTAACTGCAGCTGACTCTGCTTAAGTGATTCAATTAACGTCTTCCCAGAACGTGGAAACTTGCTTTACTCTTTATATACTACTCACTAA
>MEJB01000105.1:2559227-2614948 GCA_001752375.1 Rhazya stricta
AAACGAGTTAGGAACAAACTTAGGGAAGAAACCTCTAGTAAAATTATTCCTATATATATATATGTTCTCTATTTGTATTTGAGATGGTCCTAAGGAAAAGGATTTTGTTTCCACCGAGCTAAAACAACAGGTCAATGTCTCTAGTAAACCAAAGTCACCATTTAATAGTGAATGCAGTTTTGTACATATCTTCTTTAGAAATTTGTATTTGTCAAAATTCTGATTTCATATCAAATTTTGAAAAGATAAATGCAAAATATAATTTTGCTAAAAGATCTGTTTTATTTGGAATTGGATACCTAATCCATTTTAAGGCTTTGTTGAGGGGTTTATAATTATTAYTAATCTAGGATTGCTTGGCTCTGTTTTGGAATTTTTATTAACATAAAATGCTGCAAAACTCGAAAGGGATCTAGATTTTTTATAAGGCCTTCAGAGTCTAAATTTTGGATTTCTTTCCTGCATTGTCTAACTCTGCATTCATTTGAATTATCTTCTTGTGGGATTTGTTTTTAATTAAAATTAGGTTCAGAAGGAAGATCAGCTGTGTTGTTTTCTTACATTTTGGAGGTCAAAACCAAGTTCACCTTCAAAAAGCTTTTGAAGAGTAGAAATCTTATCATTAATTTCCGATGTTTGTAAAGCTTCTTCTATTCTATGAGAAGAGATGGGATTTTTATGATTCTAAAGATAAAAGTTTTTACTATGAGTGACAAAATTTATATATTTCTGATGGATATAATAAGCCTTAATGAGATTAACATTCCTAGTTTCCTATCATGGGATTTGAAAGGAATGGAAGCATAATGTACTTTCTAAGGTTTAACTAAATTAATAAATGGAGTTTCTAGAATRACACTATGATGAATATTGTCAACTAAAACAAATTGAGTTTTTATAGAGACATGAGAATTAATGCTTYAGTCTTGAATTTGACTTTGAGCGTAGWATTATATATTTGCAACTGAAATTTTTTGTTGAGTTTTCATCRTGGAAGCATTTCGGGACACGATTTGTATATAGTTTAAATCAGCACCTGTATAAAAAAGAGCAACATTATCAAGTTTGAAAGTTTTTGAGAATCTAGGAGTATTCCTGTTAATTAATTTCTCCAAGGACAAATACTTTCTAAGTTCTCTATGGAGGGATTTTTTGTTCAGAGTCAGAAGAATCTATAGCTCTAGCCAGGAGGAGTTTAATGGCTTATGAGTCTTGATGTTGTTTTTCTTTAAGTTCTCTTCATTCAACTTTTATTTCTTGTTTATGACTAGGGATGGAGGGAGATATGTTCCTGTATTTCTTGGTTTTACCAAGGATACTAGTAATATCGTAGGTATTTGAAAAGGTTTTAGGAAAAATAGAGGGTTTTGGTTCCTTTTTACTCCGTAAGGCTTTCTATAAGTTTATCTGGATATTGTTCTTGAAGAATTGGATCAGTGATATATTTAACTATATCTMAGAGAGTTTCTTGATCRTTGGTTAGGATATTGATTGAATATTTTGAGTTAGTATCCTCTAATTTAGAGGAGGTTTTAAGCTCATCTTCTTCCTTGGATGAGGATTCTAATGAGTTTGATATTTCAGAATCAGGCACTTGTAATAAGATATTTGAATTTTTTTTAATACTTCTTCTTCTAAATTAAGCTCATTAAATTTTTTATTTAACCTACATTATATAGAAATATGATCCTTTTTATGGCATTTGTAACATTTTGTATCTTCAATTTATACTTGGATGAACTAGATATTTGAGGGAGTTTCCTAAAAGATTTTCTAGAGGATGACTTAGGCCTAGTTCTCCTAGCTGTTTTTAGACTGTTTTCTACTTTTTATTTTTCAAAACAATGAAAATGTGTTCTTTCTAGTATTTTCGACAATGCATTTTTCGAAAATAGAAAAAAAAATTTGTACTGAAAACTCAAAACAAAAAAATTGTTATTTTGAGAGTTTTTCAAGCAAAATACCCTCCTACAACCAAAATGCATTTGAATTTTAATCGAAAAATATTATGGTATTGACTAATAGTATTTAAAATTTAATTTACAAATAGATTTATTAAAATTAGTAAAAACAAATTCTCTAAATCGAACGTGTTTTTAATTTTTTATTTTTAAAAATAATTTTCACAAATTGAATACATTTTTAGAAAATTTAAAAACAGCCATTCAAAATAAAAAATTGAAAATGCTTTTGAAAATGAAAACTTAAAATTGAAACGCAAACAAAACGGAGCCCAGGACTTCTATAATCTATTTTCTATAAGTGATCTGCTAAGGACTTAGAGAATTTTCTAAATTGTTTACTAAACTTTTTGTAAGGCTTTCTAGATTTTGAATGGGTTTTATTACACTAGCTATTGTAAGGCTTTCTATTATGTCTTAATTCTTATTTTAGACTTTTTTTTTTGAAGTGTGAGATCCTATTGTATTTTTAGTTCTTCCGACTGGACTAAGCTAAYTAATTCAAAATACATGTGAATTGGGAATATAAAATGATTTTTTTATCGGTATTTGAGTTGAAATTGCTAATATAAGAGTTGAAACAACATTTGAAATTTCATTTGAGATGACTTCGCTGTCATCAAGAATGGGATTTCTATCTTCATCGATTTTTACAGCTCCAAGGATTTTTTGTCGCTGTTGAGGGGTTAAATCATAACCACACCACCATTTGAGTAGGGAAGAGAATCCTACAATAAGAAATTTCACAATTACTTTGTCTTAGTTCGTATTTATGTTTTATAGGCCTTCATTGTCATAGTCATCTGTTGGAGTTCATCTATTTTCCAATCATATGCAAATAAGGCATTGAATGGGTACTGGATTATAGGTTTGGCTATAGGTTTGGCTATACCTGTATATAATGGGGGAATCATTTGTAATGGTTGGGCAGAAATAATAGATTATTTCCAGCCTACTTTTGAGAATAATAGATTATTTCTAGCCTATTTTTGAGATGGATAGGTTTGCATTTTGGAATTGTTCAAAAGTTTCACTAATATCATAATAGGATTCTAAATCATTTTCTAATCTATTGATTTTAAAGTTGGAATCCTCTGTCTCAAAGGTATCTTGTGCAACCGTTTGGCTGGAAGAGCCTATTCAACTCAATTGATCTTGCATAGCTCTATAAATTATGTTTTTATTATTGTCAAGATTTTTAGACTCGAAAAAGAAATCTAAGAAGGTTTAAAATTGGGATTTTTGAGTTCTCAAGAGGATTATGAGGAGATCATCTCCCTGGATAATGGCTGGGATTGGATATGTGTTTCTCAGTCCTATCAAACTGTATGGCAGATAGTGTTGAGATGGGTATTTGTAAAATTATTTTGGAGAATGATTTTTCTAGAATTGACTATTGGATCATCAGTCGGTGTTAGATTGAGTTATAGTGGATCGATAATAATGCAAAAATAATTGAGAATTTGCACAATCACCCATTAAAAAAATCAGAAAATGTTGAAGTCAAATGAATTCCTGTGTAGTGCTACTTGTTCTTAAGGGAAATTGATTCTTAGACAATCACCAAGAAAAGTAGGAGTTGAAAGTCATACAATTTTATAATAGATTCATGGTGATATATATGGACTTATTTGTCCGTCATATGATCAAGTTAAATACTTTATGATTTTAATTAATGCATCAATATATGATGCTTACAAACATGATACATTCTAATCCTAGCAATCATACTAGTGTCAAAAAGTTTGTGGCAAGTGAGTCAAGGTCGATCCCACAAGGATTTCTAATCAAGTATAAAAATTACTGAATTTTCCTAATTTAAACCTATCGAATGTGATTGAATTAGACTAATAACTAGAAATGAATAAGTAATTTAAAATGTTCAATTATGAAATTCAATTTCAAAATCCAAAAAGATCTAATATGATAAAAGATGTTGGTTAGGGTATTGATCTAAGAAATTCCCCTGATTTTGCTAACCACGACTAATTACTACTAGGACTATCCAACAAAAACCGATTATATCTCTGGTTAGTTTAATACATAATGGGTCATCATTACCTAAGTTCTAATCAATTAGTTCACCTCCTAGTCCTTTTAATTAATTGTGAAATCAATTTACAAATGGCTAATCCACAAAAAGCATTAAGAAAGCCATAATGATAATAAACAATTAAACTAGATTGGAATTAATAATAAAGGCACAATAGAGTCTAACTCATTACATATAAATCACCTTCTCAAATAATCATAACCAACAAAAGTTTTAGTCTAAGAAACTCATGAAATCGACCATAGAAATTATATAAACACATTGCAAGCAAAGATTAGAGAAGAAAGAATCAATTTGATTAACAAATCTTTAAGCAATCTTGGTTGAATGGAAGTCTTCAAGCTTTACAATGGCTTTCTCCGAGTTCCTCTCATGAAAACTACTCTAAAACTATGAAAAAATAGTATTCCGAGTCATAAGAAGTCCCTAAAATCGGCCATAACACGCACTATTTATGGGATAACACAAAAAACCCTAAAAAAAGGACTTGAGCTTAGTATGGACCAAAYCGGCGCAGTTTGGTTCCRGAAAACCATAGCAAGAAATTGCCTCTAAATTGGGGCTRATTTGAGCCTAAAACGGCGGCRGRTGTGGATTCTTCCACACTGTCAATCTTTCAAGKWTTTTARCTYYTGAAAATTGCATTTTGACCCCAAACKCTTTTGAATTCGTTGTTGGACGTCTTTAAGCTCTTTTACAATCGAATTTTACCCCTTTTCAAATCCTGCAATTAATTATTTCAAACCAAAATTAGTGCAATAAAAGGTAAATCATATAGAAAACTCCACAAGAAATGACTTAAGCAAATGATAAACATAATATAAAATTGGACTATATCAACTATCCCCCACTTAGCCTTTTGTTCGCTCGTGAATAAAATATGGCGATAAGGCAAACAGAAATATAGATTATCCATCCAATCAATCAAAGAATAATAAGATAGAGTATTTACATGTTCAATTCAATAGCATATCCATAATTTTATTAGATAACAAGAGAATTGAAGTGTTAATAAGATCCATCAATTTGGAAAAGTGAGTGAGTCAGAATAGCCAATATCAAGTGCCTAGTAAATACTTGACAAATATTTAGGGAATTATGAATATTTCACCAACACTAAGAAAGCATAAAGAAATGGAAATCCACCCCATAGGTTTGTAATCATCACCCCTCTCCACTAACGGAGATAACCAAAATCAACAAAGGTCAAATAGGACTTTTAAGCTTGTAACTTAGGGCTAATCTATAGCTAGGTCAAACAAATGATAAGGGAAATGAAAAAAATAAGAGAGTGTTGTAATAATCAACAACGAGACCTTATAACTCCCATTTTCTTCTTTCAAATTTCTTCACCACGTCTTCCTCCCATATTGTTTATCAACAACTAATAAAAGCTACAACTTCTTTTCTATTTTCATGCCTTGTTTTTCTTTTCTTTCTATTTTTCTTTAGTAATTTTCATTTTGAAGATACATAAGACATTTTTCTCAAGAGAATATGAGGTACACTCTTTCACTTCTCACAAACCTTTTCACAATAACAAATTTGTCAACTAACTCAAACTCCTTAACTCCCTTCATCAACCCCCAAACTCATTTTTTTCATATGCATGAGAACAACTTAATTCAATGCCAATCACAAAACAATTGAAGCAACTCTGTTACAAGGAAAGGGCRCCAAAATTAGAAAATTAAAAGATAAGCAAAATGGTTAAATATCAAAGAGAAAAATTACTTACAGGCTCAAACAGGAACTAGGGATATAATATCGAGATGGTATGAGTGAAAGGCTCAAACGATGTAAAGAAGGCTTAAGACTGTCATTCCTTCATAAATAAAGGTTATATTTCTATTTGCCTTGAAAAGTGAAAACAAAAAATTATAGAATGGTTGTGTTAAATGAATCATCATAATTACCCCCGCTAATATGTCAAATAATAACTATTCACAAAATAAAGGCTACTCGTGCTAGAAAGCAAAAAAGTGGGATAGATCAAATCAATACAAAAATTTCCAAGTCAAACAAAATGGTCTCTCATCTGTGTTATATCATCAAAACATGTAAATAAATCACAAGAAAAGCTCAAAAATTTTGAAAATTACGGGGAAAGAACGATAAAGGCACGCAAATTCAACAAAAGCAAACAAAGAAGAACCATTCATCCACCCCGACTTAAAACTTAACATCGTCCTCAATGTTAATCAAAGAACCACAAAAGTAAGGTGACTTGTTGTAGATGATGTTGCCTCTTTTGGAATTCGACCAAGATTAAGCTAATCTCTTATCAAAGAAATAACTAAAAAAAAAAAGCATTAGCAATGAGAAAAAGAAAAAGAGGGGAATAGAAAAAGTGAAGAGAAAGAAAGAAGTTGTAGCTCAAATTCCTTTAGTTCACATGCCAAAGTAGGATCAAGGGGTTTCCATTTCTCATTTCCAAAAGTGATTTGCAAGTTTTCCTCAAAAAGAGGTAATTTCATCCTATCAAGTAAGGGATCCACACAAGAAGTAGGAACCGAAATTTTTTCATCAAACTTTTTCCTCTTTCCTGTAGACTTCCTAATCCTTTGTTTCTTAACCTTAAGATCTAAAGGAGGGCTTTCAACACTAGGTTTGAGTTTATGTCCTTTTTGTTCAAATTATACAACTGCAAACCCCCTAGTGTGCTCTACATGCTTAGCTTCAAGGAATTGGACAGCTTATGGTTAGATCTTGGTTGGGCTGTCTAGGCATCTTGAAAATGACATACTCATTGCCAACTCTTAATGTTAACTAACCCTTTTCCACATCAATCGAAATTTTTCCAATAGCTAAGAAAGGTCTACCTAATAATAATGGCATCGCATGATCATCTTCCATATCGAATACCACAAAATCTTCCAAGAAGATGAATTTGTCAACCTTGACCAATACATCTCCCACTACCCCAATAGGGTACCTGATAAGACCTATCGGCTAATTGGAGGGACATGTTTGTAGGTTCAACATCTCCTAATCCCAAACGTTGAAGGATGGATGAAGGCATCATACCCAAGAACACAAAGCACACTATCAAAAAAACAGCAACCAATATTACAAGGAATTATGAATTTTCCCCAATCTTTAAGTTTAGGTAGGAGTTTATTTTGAACAACCGTGGAACATTCTTCATTCAAGCAAATAGTCTAATAATCAAGAAATGTTTTCTTATTAGACAAAAATGTTCTCCACGAATTTTGCACATTTTGGCATTTGAGAAATAGCCTCAACAAAAGGAAGATTTGTCTCTAATTTTCTCAATCTCTCCAAAAACTTCATAAATTGATGATTTTCCTAAAAAGGCTCGACAACTAGAAAAAAAGGTAAGGTAAAGATTTGTAATCTATTTCCTCACTATATATTTTGCCTTTAACGCTCTTCTCTTTTGCAAGCTTAGTTGCAACACTAGGTTCCTTAACCATCTCACCCAAATCCTTGACCTTTAAGGGTCTTTTTTTTTTTTTTTTCCCCCTTTTGAAGTACTTCCTAAATCACCCCTAGGATCCTCTATCACTTTCCTACTCCTTAAAGATATGGCATTACACTTCCCGGGATTGATTTTGGTCATACAAGGTAAGGAGCTCTGAACTCTTTGGCTAAGAAAATTAGCCAATTTTCTTGCTCGATTTTCAAAATTCTTAATAGAAGCCTCTTGGTTTTGAAATCTAGTTTCCGCACTAATCATGTTACCAACCAAGGCTTCTAAATTGGAAATCTTATATTGGGAAAGGAAACTTGAGGGTTGAGGTGGCCTATTATTGGCATTGGAACGAGTTTGCATTTGAATTCCAAGAGAAGTTAGAGTGATTCCTCTACCCGAGGTTGTAGGTATTTGAGTAGGCATTGTTAGATCTAGCATTAGGGCCTATATAGTGGGCCCTTTCTTGGGAGTTTGGAGGAAAATTGGGGTTAGGGCAGTGATTTYGTGGGCAATTAGTACTCTCATGAGTACCCCSACAATGTTCACAAGTGATTCTACCTCCTATGCCCATTTTTTTTTTTTTTTTTAAATGAGAGCTAATTGGGAGAGAATGGTTTGTGTGACATTTAATTCCATCTCACCACCTTTCCTAGCATTTCTATTCCTCACATTAGGCTATTGGAAGCCTACCAATGACATCTCTTCAAACAACTCCCAAGCCTCTTAAGGTGGCTTCCTCATTATACTTCCTCACTAGCGGCATCTATTATAGACCTAGATGCCCCACTCATCCCATTGATTTGGATTTGCATCCACAAGGGTAAGAAATGGTGAGGACACCTTCTCAAATAATCTTTGAATCTCTCCTAAGCCTTACTCAAAGACTTCCTACTATCTTGAACAAGATTAGTGATATCATTCCTAAACTTCATAGTTTTGGAAGGTTGGAAGTGCTTATGGAGCAAGGTGGAGGCTGATTGTTCCATGTAGTGATGGAACCGAATGGGAGAGACTTTAGTCAAGCTTTGGATTTATCCTTAGTGAAAGGGAAGAGTCTCAACCTAATGGCATCATCATTAATATCATTTTGCTTGAAAGTATCATAAATCTCTAAGAAGATAGAGACGTGAGCATTAGGGTCCTCACTAGACAAACCCTAGAATTGCACATTTTGTTGGATCATTTGAATAACAACATATTTTATCTCAAAGCTTTTCATAGCATCTCTAGGTCTAGTGATGGCTGGATGAGCTCTTTCCATCGTTGGAATAGCATAATCCCTAAGGATTTTAACTTTCTTCTCATTCCCTTGATCATCCATATTCTTAGAATTATCAAACTCCAATTCCTTCTCCTTAGTTTGACTACTATCCTCCAAATCAAACAATTTCACTTTCTCCTACATGGTCTTTCCCCTTCTAATGTGCTTCCTATTATCTCTAAAAATAGTATTAAGATCCTTGGTATTTGTCTCTAAAGAAATGTTGGAAGATCTAATATGCATCAAGACAAGGAAAACACATGATTCAAAGAAAAATACGGCAAACAAAAAAAGAAATGGTCTAATCTCAAGTTAATTCAACAATTGTGATTACCTAGCAAACAAACAAAAATCCTCGACAACGGCACCAAAAACTTGATCCTGACATACTTGATGCATTCTAATCCTAGCAAGGATATTAGTGTCAACATGTGTATAGCAAGTGAGTCAAGGTTGAGCCTACAAGGATTTCTAATCAAATACCAAAATTACCGAATTTTCCTAATTTAAACATACCGAATGTGATTGAATTAGACTAATAACTAGAAATGAATAAGTAATTTAAATGGCTCAATTGTGAAATTCAATTGCCTAAATACAAAAAAAATCTAATGTGATAAAAGAGGTTGGTTAGGGTATTTATCTACATCCTTCCTATAATGAGCTAAATTAATCGCACCTTAATTGTCCTAATTCCCAATCTAATCTAATTGTTAGTGGTAGAATTTCCTAATTTAGGTTTTACCCGATCCTTTGGCATAAAACCCCTAATCCAATGAACTAAAGCCATATCCCTATGTGAATTAGATGAATCTAAATTGCATTAATGATTTAAGAAATTTCACAACTTCACTAACCAGGGTTAATTACTATCAAAAATCACCAAAAGAAATAGACTCTATCCCTAGTTGATTTAATACAAATGGGTCAACGTTGCCTAAGTTCTAATCAATTAGTTCACCTCTTGGTCCTTCTTAATTGATTATCAGATTGATTTTTAGGTGGTTAATGCACAAAAAGCATTAAGAAAGCCACAATGATAATAAACAACTCAACTATATTACGAATTAACAATAAAGGCATAATARAGTTTAACCAATTACAAAGAAATCATCTTCTCAAATAATCCTAACCAACACAAAGTGTTTATGTAACACCCCCACATTAGAAAACTCTATCCTAACCCGGGAATGTCAACCATTTACTCACTCACATGAATTGCAGAAATTGGAAAAAAAAAAAACAAAAATCTTGATTTTAAAATAGAAATAAAAAGGGTTCATAAAAACTTCGGAAAAGTTTCCTCTGTAATATCAACATATTCCCCCTATATACAATCAGAAAATTTACACACCAAACATCGAATACTTCACATATAAATGAAATAACTTCAAACCCCAACAATATCATATACCAACAAAATACTCATATTGAAATAAACTTCAACCCCAACAATATCATTTACCAACTAAATACTCATATATTTAAAAACTAGCAGAAACCTTTAATAAAATAAATCCAAAATGAAATTTAAGCATTCAATCGGTTCATTAATAGAAATTTAACAGAAATGACTCTTGAGTATCAAAGTCAGCTCCCAAGCTATCTCCACGTACCATTTGGCTAGTCATCACCTGAAACATAAAATAAAGAAATATGGAGTGAGCTACTAAGCTCAGTAAGTAAATCCTATGAATGAATGTGTGTGTCATGCATTATATGTCATGAAGTTCAAAATTTCACTTAAAAATTTTCAAAATTTCCATTTCAAATCATGAGCTCACTTGGTGTAACGCCTATCCATTAAGCTCTACTGTGGGTAATTATTATTTGTAACCCGATCTTATTCAATCGATAGAACCACTAAGCAGTTAACATTGCTTAATCTTTTCCTTTCACTTTCACCTCATAAGAGGTGAACATTACATACATTCCCCCCTTACAAGAGGGTTAGATCGGGTGTGCTAGTCCCCCATGCCATTTCCCACTTGCACCATTCATGGTCTGGGCTTTACAACCCTTTTTGAATTCTAAACATTTGAAAATCATTCAACAATTAAAATCACATTTTTCCAAACTTCATTCTTTAAACATTTGCTTTCTTGGATGCATGATTATTCTCATGCCAGAAAATGGTGCAAATTACTTCAAACTATATGCACATGAACATGAACCATATTAACTCTGAACTTAAAATTTCCGACATGTCCACAACTAGTAAATTCACACACTTGAAATAAAACCATAAATCACATCACATAAGAGCAACTAAATCAAAACAACAATATACATGCACCACAATAAATGTGCATGTGAAATTTTACTTAATACTTCAATATCAATCATGAATTCATATTCAATTCATATAAGAAAAATTAAATTATCACAATGATACACATGCATCATAACCAATGAGGATGTGAGAATTCACTCACATGAAGTCCTTAGTAAATTTGGTTGCTTTAAATCGATAGCAGAGTGCCTTGGCTGCTCACAACGTCAATGTGCCAAAAGTATCCTAATATTATTACACAAAGAATATTCATCTGAAATTATTTAACCAAATACATTCATTTAACATAAATGTTTACTATTATTACATTCATCATTTATCCTATGAGTTTCATTCACCCAATAATAAATTCCAAATTTAAATTCCACGTCAAAAATAATTGAAGAATTTAAATTAATTTCATGACTCCTATCCGTTCTTAAAACAACCATAATAATCATAATCACAATATACGTTACTTTACCATACAAATCCTAAATTTCACATTAAATTATATTTCAACATATTTCTAGAAATATATGCCTCTATTACTTAAATGGTACTAACTTAAATTTCACATAATACATTAAATTATGTATAGACATATTCCACATTTTTCCACAATTGTCAATGTCGAACACAAAACTAGGTCATTTAGTTAATTTAAATGAAGAAAATACAGGATTCATCTTGAACCCCAAAAACCATACTAGGTGTGGTATCGAGTCTAAGGCGTAATAGTGTCAATCGCGCTCGAGAAAGGAGGGGCACTCTAGGTGTGCGAACGAACAGTGAACAGGAGCTTGGTTGAGAGCAGGCGGCGCGCACAACTGGACAGCGCATAACACTTGGTGGGCTTGGGGCAAATCTGCTTCGGGCAATTTATTTTCTGATCGAATGAGTTTCGGTAACAAACTCTAGCTAGAAGCAGCTAGATGGTGAGCAGAACGACAACAGCACGATCTGGACGGCTTCCTGCTGATCTAGACAGACGGAGCCGAGATCACCTTGAGTTGGGGTCAAGCTACTGCTGGTTCGAGTGGATGAGCCGCTAGTTTCCGATCACGCAGTAATGAGCGAATCTAGTGCAGACAGAGCAGTTACATGATGCGGGCCGCGAGAGGAGCAGAGCGGCGAGCAACGATGACCGCTACAAATGATGCAGTTGAGTAGCCGTGCAGATTGGCTAACAGTGAGCAGTGATGGCATGGAGGGAAGAGACAGAGAGAGAGTCAACGTTGGTGAGGGAAGAGGAAGGAGGATGGCGGCGGGCAGAGGTGAGTGTTTGTCTTATGGAAGAAGATGAGCAGTAACCTTCCAATCAACTTAATTTATATTTGTTTATTTTTCTTTTTTTTAAACCAAACTTGACCATAACCAAAAATCGTTTGTGGGTCATTTTTATTCCTTAATCAACTAAATGTAACTAAATTAAGGTCTATTAGTTTTCTTCTGGATCTAAACCGAGCATTAAATCTGATTTTAGGTTTAAATAAGAAGAGAATGGACTCTAATGGGTAAGCCTAAATTAATTAACAAAAACTCTAATTAAATTAAAATAATAAAATTTCACATTTAAATAATATACTCAAACATAATGCACGAACAAATAATAAATAAAAAAACTATTTATTTCTAATTGGCACATTGAACTTTACAGCCTCCAAGTCCTTCCGCTGCAAAATAGTCAAACCACTAATAATCATGAATATAATCTAATTAGTTGATTAGAATATAACTTATATAATTTTATAAAGTTCATAGAAACGAAAAAATAAATCTTGGTATTATAGTTTAGCCTAAGAAACTCATGAAATCCAACATAGAAAATATAATAAACAGTTACAACAAAAGATTAGAGAAGAAATAACCAATTTGATGAACAAATTCTTAAGCAATCTTGGTTGAATACAAGTATTCAAGCTTTACAATGGCTTCCTTCAAGTTCCTCTTATGAAAACTACTCTAAGACTAAGAAAAAATAGCATCTCAAGCCACAAAAAGTCCCTAAACCGGGCATAATATGCACTATCTATAGAAGAACACAAAATTCCTAAAAAAGACTTGACCGACACCTGATTGGGACTAAACCGGCACTTGATGTGGATTCTTCCATACTTGGTCGATTTTTCAAGTTTTTCAACTTCTAAAAATTATATTTTGACCCCAAACTCCTTTGAGTTCATTGTTTCACCTCTTTAAGCTCTTCTATAATCGATTCTTGCTCATTTTCTTGTATTAAAGATGAAAACCCTGTAATTAATTATTCCAAACCAAAACTAGTGTAATATAAGGTAAATCATATAGAAAACTCAAAAGAAATGACTTAAGTAAAGGATAAATATAATGTAAAATGTGACTATATCAATATGATGGTCACATTTTAGTTTATTATCAATTGCAACCTGAAATTTGTGATATTACCGACTGCAACTAGAAGTTTACGAGGATAATTGCTCAAATAATTCAATTACGAGCATAATTTTAGACATCAATTAAAAGTATTCATTCGGATAATATTGGTGTATGTCCATCCCATGTTTTTAAGCTTATTTCATGTCAACGGAGATTATTTTTGAACATTCTATAGCTTATGGTCATAAACAAAATGGTTTAGCTTTTTATTTTATTAAACAATTGCAATTGATTGCTAGATCATTGCCAACGAGAACAAAAGACCCTACAAATGCTTGGAGATATGCTATTTTATCCTAAGCAGCATTAGTACGTATCGGGCCAACTGGTTATTATAAATTCTCTCATCTTAAATTGTCGTTATGAGCTAGTGAACTGGAAGTTCAAAAGATAATCCATTTGTAGAAAATAGCAAATTCACATTCCTAAAGCTTGTATTGATCCAACAAGAATTACTAAATGACATTTATCATAAATAATTGTTCCCATCTAGATGGAAGTCCTATTAGGACAAAATGTTGATATACTAGCTAATAATTATAAACACACCAGGAGTATGGTAGTGATTCTAAGACATTTCAGAAGCATGGCTGTGATTCTAAGATATGTCAGAAGCATGTTAGTGATTATAAGGCACGTTAAAAACAAGCCTTACATCTTGATTCTAAAGCACGCTCAAAGCATGGCCAATCTCTTGATTCTAAAGATAAACATCCTTCAAAGAAAATGAGATTATATGACCAAAATAGTCATATTTAGAAATAAAATAAAGATAGCCAAGAGATATTGATAAAAAGATCAAGTTCCTCAAAATAATACTGAGAGCTCTTGATGTCATAGATGATAATGAGGATCTTGAACCAAAATCCATTGAAAATGTTGACATAAACATGATTAGTCAAGATGGAGAGCTGCAATTGAATCATTATTACACTCACTATCCAAATGTGAGGTTCTTGGACCTGTAGTCTGAACACCAAAAGGTGTAAAATCAGTTGATTACAAATGGACTTTATATGTGAAGAAAAGATGATAATAATGAAGTCATGAGATATAAAACACCACTACGGTTCAAGGTCTTTTGACAAATACAATGTATTGCTTATATAGAAAAACTTTCACTTGTAGTAAATGCAATTACATTTAAATAGCTTGTAAGTTTAGCAAAGCATAAAACCTTGATATATGTTGGATGGATATTCATTTTTATATATGTGGATCAGTACACAATAGCATTTACATGAAAATCCCTGAAGGATTTGATTTGTCTAAAACATTTACCCAAGAAAATCATTTCATCAAATTGTGAAGATCCTTGTGTAGATTAAATAATCTGGACATATGATATAATCGTTCTAGCAAATATATGTAGAATAAGGGATACAATATGTCTACCCTCATGTTTTCATAAATAAAACATATATTGGTTTCAAAATTGTCGCAGTTTATATTGATTTAAATCTAACTGAGACTCCTGAAGAGCTCAAAAGAACTGCAAATTACATGAAAAATGAATTTGGGACGAAAGATCTAAGAACTATAAAATTTTGTCTAAGTATGTAAATAAGTATACAGAAAAATAACAAAATAATATATATGAATAGTGCACATCCATCTGTATCCCTTACGGTCATTCGAAGACTTGAAGTTGACAAAGATCATTTTCGCCCACTTGAAGATAGAAAAAATATATTCTCAGTCCTGAAGTACCATACCTTAGTACAATTGGTACTTTTTCTATAGATCTCCTTGCAAGTTATAGTTTTCTAGGGAACACTATATCCTGGAGATATGTTAAGCAAACTATAAGAGTTACATGCTCAAATCATTCATAAATTATTGCAATTCATGAGTTTATATTGCACAATTTAAAGAAGGCTACATGAAAGGAGATAGAACAAAGCATATTTCTCAAAAGTTCTTCTACACGCATAAGCTTCAAAAAAGTGGCAACGTCAATGCTAAATAGATTCGCTCAAGTGATAATGTGGAGAAAGTTGATTCATCTTATTGGAATGCGATGAATCAAAGACATTCAATGATCATCTATATTAGGGGAAGTATAGGGTCTAATCTGATTGTGATTAAACTAACACACACTCAAGTATACGCAACCAAAAGTAGTAAGAATGAGTAGAGTGCCGATCTCACGAGGATAGCTTAATGAAAGGCCAATTGTGTTAAACTTTGATTAAAGAAACAATTATGATATAGCATTAGCAATATTCATTAATAACGAGTGAAGTATGTACTGAAGGTAAATGATAAATATAAAGACGGATAGCTTAAATTAAAATTAAAAGATTGAGAGCAATAAAAGTTAGATTAGCGACAAGAAAATAAAAGTTAGAGTCAGTATGTATGTTGGAGCACAGACAGGTAGGTTTCATGTGATGTCTCACATAAAGCCTCCTATTGTGCAATTGTTGGACAAGTAAGATGACTATACCATATATTTATGGGAATCCCCATTACAACATCTAGTTGTTGTACACACTTCCTTTAATAGAGTAAGACTCCTTATCCCTAATAAGTAATTAGATTGTTGTCTCAAAGAGCTTTTCAGGGCTCAAAGATTATTATCCTTAAAGCCAAAGTAATACTCTAACTAATTTCACTTTGAGCATTAATCTAAGTCAATGAATCTTAGCTACTTTCTAGTTGCTTTTGAGTTCCAAGAGAGGTGAGATAAGTTTGCAAATAAAAAGGGTTTACTCAATGACATTAACCTCTAATAGCTTTTTCAAGCTTTGTTCACAGCTAAGAAGCTTGAGAGAACAGAATCAAAGATGACCACAAACGGTCTTAAACATTCAATAACTTGAAATAACTTGGAAACTTTGTAGATTGAATTAAGATTACAACTAAGCAATGACGACTTTCATCTTATCCTTGTCTACTTTAGGTTTAAAGCAAGACAATTCTAACTAGACATGGTTCTTCTGTTGAAGAGAACCATAACAATCTATTCTAAACTATAAGGACTATCACTGTTACTACCTCTTCTTGTTGATCAACGGATCCTTTTATAAAGTTAGAATGTTGCTGAGTTGGTGATGCCGTAGCTTTCAACTTTTGACAGTTGAGCTAAAAGATTACAACTAAGCAAGGAGGATTTTCATCTTATCCTTGTCTACTCTAGGTTTAAAGCAAGACAATTCTAACTAGATATGGTTCCTTCTGTCGAAGAGAACCCTAACAATCTATTCTAAACTATAAGGACTATCACTGTTACTACCTCTTCTTGTTGATCAACTGATCCTTTTATAAAATCAGAATGTTGCTGAGTTGGCAATGCCGTAGCTTTCAACTTCTGACAGTTGAGCTAAAAGATTACAACTAAGCAAGGAGGACTTTCTTCTTAACCTTGTCTACTCTAGGTTTAAAGCAGACAATTCTAACTAGACATGGTTCCTTCTGTCGAAGAGAACCCTAACAATCTATTCTAAACTATAAGGACTATCACTGTTACTACCTCTTCTTGTTGATCAACTAATCCTTTTATAAAATCAGAACGTTGCTGATTTGGCGATGCCGTAGCTTTCAATTTTTACAGTTGAGCTAAAAGAATTACAACTAAATCAAGGAGGACTTTCTTCTTATCCTTGTCTACTCTAGGTTTAAAGCAAGACAAATTCTAACTAGACATGGTTCCCTTCTGTCAAGAGAAACCCCTAACAATCTATTCTAAAACTATAAGGACTATCACTGTTACTAACTCTTCTTGTTTGATCAACTGATCCTTTTATAAAGTTAGAATGTTGCTGAGTTGGCGATGCCGTAAGCTTTCAACTTCTGACAGTTGAGCTAAAAAGATTACAACTAAGCAAAGGAGGACTTTCATCTTATCCTTGTCTACTCTAGGTTTAAAGCAAGACAATTCTAACTAGACATGGTTCCTTCTGTCGAAGAGAACCCTAACAATCTATTCTAAACTATAAGGAATATCACTGTTACTACCTCTTCTTGTTGATCAACAAATCCTTTTATAGAGCCAGAATGTTGCTAAGTTGGCGATGCCGTAGCTTTCAACTTCTGACAGTTGATTGCTCAGCCAACATTCGCTTGTAGTGTCCATTTTTGCTAATGTGGTCCCCACTGCCTTTCTTCCGCTTCAACATTTTGAGAAATAACTTGAAGTCAACTCCGATATTTCCCTTTATGTTGTTTTCAATTTGATACTTCATTAAATTTCAAAGATTTGCACTCTTTCTTTGTTATTTGCTTTTCACGTTCTTGCCTCCTAGCCCTAAATTCTGTAGCAATCTTCTTTTTTTTTTTTTTTTAATAACAAACTTACTCAAAGATCAAGCTTTTTAGACTTATCTAAGCACTTTTTTTGTTAATATGTTTCATGAATATGTTTATCCTCAATATTTCGAAAATGAGGTCACATACATAATTAAGAGTATAGAAGAGTATGGAACTCGAGCAAAAATTGGGGTAAAGGATGGGATATTTTCTACAGTTATCAGAGAGTACTTGTTGTACTCTTTTTCTATTGTACTCTTTTTCTTTCACAGTTCTTGTCCCACTAGGTTATCCTTGCAAGGTTTTAACGAGGCAGCAATTAATATTCCAACATCAATTGTCCTCTTTTTTCTTAGTTTGGTCTAGTTTTTTCCATTAGATTTTTTTCAAAGAATTTTTTATAAGGCAATTGTTGTACAAATTAGTCATTTAAGGGGGAGTATTGTAAATATATAGTACATGACAATTCTACGCTTGAAACCTTAAAGCCTTGGGGTTCAATATCTATAAATAGAGGGTTTTGATCACACGAAGGTTAATGACAATCTCTCCAGAGTTTGCTCCCTACTTCTTTTCTCCTTTTCCTTCTCTAACTATAGGACTTCTTCTCCTTTTCCTTCTCTAATTACAACATTAAGAACCAAAAAATCATTATACAACAAAAAGCATTATACTTAGAGTTTGCTATATGATTCTTCTCTTGAAGAGTTTGCTATATGATTCTTCTCTTGAATAGCATGTGCAGATCTTCCTCTTTTTTATCAACACCTTTAATATATATGTCCTTGAAGCTTAAGCCAATTGATCATAGGCTACTTTGTTAACTATAAGAACAACAATGAAAAATAGATATCATTAGAAGCAAATGTCATTATTAAAACAAATATAAATGATASTTAACCCKATAGGGTTAACGGGAACAATTCTCGATAGATTTATCATTTAGTCTTGCTATATTGAGGAGGATGAGATTAATTTCTCTTAATGAAATCCATACAGTATTTTAGTCAGAATTTATAAGAAAACCATTCTTAATGAGTTCACATAAGTACGATATCAACAAAGCACGTATGCTTTGGAAAGATATGACTTAACATAATCTTGGAAGTACTTCAAAATTCTTGAGACATTTTCCAAGATTCAACTAGAGAAGAACAACTATCTTCAATGACACAATTTATACGGCTTAGTTGAATCCCATAGATAGTGCTGCTTACTCGATCTTCATTTTGCTGGATGGAGTACTAGCTTAAACAATATTCAAGAAGTGTATTTACATACTTGTAAGTCTAGTTAATATTGATTGTAACTAGTCCAACTTAATTCTTGAAATCTAAAGATAACTTTTTCTAGTTTATCTAATATCTTTGATATTCCTTTTGATTACTATTTGATTAGTGTGTCTGGTTTCAAGAAAAAAAAGCTAGTCTATATTACCACCACTTGGCAGGAGATAAGTGAGCCACTGAATTTCTTTGTACTACTACTATTTATGAGGCTGAGGTTCATGCTATGCATATGAGGATTTGTTTCCTTAATTAATCAAATTATCAATTTTTTATTTTTCAAAAAGAAACATTCTGCTTTTCTGCATTGAATTCGTCCAATCAATCAGGCAACCATCTCTAATTCTACAAAGTTGATACTTAAATCAATTTTTACGTATACAGTAGTCAATATATGGAATGTAAGTCAACTCAAGATGAATATTTAATGGAAGGAAAGTGAAACTCAAAAATCCCTTCAATGCATTATGTCAATATCCGATGGCCTTGCCATGTGATATTTATTTTCTTCAAATAAATAAAAAAAATAATTTTTAAAGTTACAAGTCATTTTCTAGTTTCTAAGTTAGCCTATTAAAGAGGCTTTCTCAAAACCTAAAGTGGGTTTGAGACTTAAATTTATGTTTTTCATGTTAGCATAATAGGGCTCAAAATATTTATACATTCGAGATAAGGTTATTTAGACACATGTCTATTTCGATGATATGAGAGACTTTTAATGACTTATAATGCGGCTTCAAAATTTTTAGTACATTCTATAGTGTTAGTGTGCAGAAAATACCTAGCCGATGTTAGCAACCATCAAGTAGACACGATCGGCTATTCTCTGATGGCATATTTGGTTTTTCATAATTACAAAGTGTGATTGTTTGACTAAGATGACTACACCATATGTCTACGGAGTCCTCATAATTACAAAGTCAATTTGTTGTTTCCTTAGTAGAATAAATTTATTTATCCTTACTGAATACAAGAATGCTATCTCAAAGAGCTTTATAGAGTTCAAAGAACGTTGCTCCTTAAACCCTTATATCAAACTCTTGCAAATTTCACTTAGAGTATTAACCATATGTCTGGGGAAATATCTCTTAGCTACTTTTAGGTTGCCATTGAGTTCCAAAAATGATGAGTTAAGCTTGTGGCTTCCTCAACAAAAATGGATTCCTTTCATGTCTCAAAGGAGTTCACTACATGACACACACTTCTCACCATTGACATTCAGCTTGGTCAAGCTTCTCCTTTAGCTAAGAAACAGAAATGAAGATGAACATGAATTGACCAAACCCTTAATGACTTCAAATAACCTGGAAATTTTTCATATTAAAAAGCTTGAATGGTTACAACTAAAAATGGAAGACTTTCGTATAATCCTAACTAACGATGGTTCCTTTTGTCGTGGAGAGCCCTATTTCTATGAACTACAACTATGAACCATGGGAAAAACTAACTCTCTAACTCTATTGCTCAATTGCACCTTATATAGAGCCTGAATGTTGCTAAGTTGGCAATGAYGTAGCTTTCAACTTTTGACAGTTGACTGCTGACTCAGACACTATTCAGTCTGTAGTGTACATTTCTTGTAATCTGGTCCATACTGCTTCTCTCCTGGTTTAACATTTTCGAAAATAGACTGGGGTCAACTCCGACACTTTGCTTTATGTAGTTTTCACACTGATTCTTCATTAAATGTCAGAGATTTGGATTCCTTCTTTATTCTTTACTTTTCCTTCCCGTGCCTCTTAGGCTTGAATGTTGTAACAATCTTCGCTATTCTGTAAACATTCTCAAGAATCAAGCTTTTTAGACTCATCTAAATGTGTTTCTAGTTAAATCATTCTTGAATGTGCCGATCCTTAATATGTAAAAATATGAGATCACACACCATAATTAAGAGCACAAAAGAATAAGAAAGTGAGAAAACATTAGGGGTAAAATTTGGATTTCTATGGCTATCACCACCCAAATTTAAACATTGCTAATCCTCGAGCAATACTGTAGCAATTGATTTATGCTTAGTYAATTTTCTTGGGGTCATCATGCATCAATAGATATCAGGTAGTAGTAAGATTGGTCTTCAAAAGAATTAAGTAAAAGATGATTTATGCCAAGAGACTATCAAAACAGAGTTTAAACCAATTATTTGCAATTTTTCAAATCATTGGATTTGTTGCAATGGCAAAGAGTCTATCTCGCAAAATTTTAGGGAAAGGACTCTAATGCGTAAGGATCTGATCAAGAGAATTTATAATTAAAAACAAAGGGGTTTTGATATAGCAATAAAACTTGACAATCATAGGCTTTTATAAATTACTCTCTCATCTCACTAGTGGTTTTTTAGGCAACAACATAGAAGGGTTTTGGGAGTTCTCCTGGTTAGTCAGCACATGTCACAGCTTATGAATTGCTATAGTATACTCGTATTTTGTTACGCCTTTGACGCAAAAACAAAGTTAGGTACATGAGTGCTTTTGGTTACTTAGGTACTCGAAACATTGGAGTAATTCTTTTCTTTTGTATGCCTTTTTATTTTCCTTTCCCCAAACTTATCTAAAAATTTCATTTTTGTCAAAAACAACTTATGGCAAAAGAAGACCCAAAGAAAATTCCTATGTCTAAATTCTACGCTCAAACCTTCTTTAAAAATTAATCACGAAAGTCATGGTTTTGAAAGAAATTTTTATTTGAGAGCAAAAACAGCACCTCTACTTGTTCCTAGAGATTTTCTAAACTGCAACACTACTATAAACAATTTAGCATGACTCGCTCAATTCAATAATTAGCAAATCAATTTATGCTATAGCAAAGCAAAAACATAGCATGTTATCAAAATGATCAATCTAACCAAAACAAACTACCAGGAACATAAATAGTATACATCCAAATCCATCAAACATACTAAAACCACAAAAAAAAAAAAAAAGTTAAACAAAAAAACAAAAATAAGAATTCGACAAAACATAATTATTTCTACTTCACCAACATTCATCAAATTTCCAAAAAAGGCTTACATAGCTCTAAAGTTTTTACCATCATGTAGGAGTTCAGTCACAGGCTTTGCTTAATTGTTTATCTTAGTATCATCCTCCATTTTATCATGCTCTGTTTCTAGCAGTGGCTCTGTGGGAAATGTTAGATGGGCATGTGCGTTCTTCACCTTCAGTACATTTGCTATGTTCAGCCAGTCAATTGCATCCCTCTTTTCCACGTAAACCCAAAACTTGGTCATTTTTCTACAATAGGGCCTAGGATTCCTGTAGCTTAGACAACATTTCCTTAATCTCTGAAAATTCACTACGCTGTTGTTCTTTGGGTTTACTACTGCAATATCCTCTTTTTCAATCTACATCTCTTTTTTTTCAGCTTCATTCTTTTCAATGTCCTCCTATCTCTCAATTTCATTTCCCTTCTCAGACTTTTCTTTCTCAGCATTATCTTATTCCTCTAATTCTTCCTCTATCAACAACTCAACAAGTGTAGCTTTACATTTTCTGGTGATTGGTTTTGAGGGTTYCCCTGCTTCCTTGCAAATGTATACTCATTGATTGGCACAGTATTCTTCATTGTCTCTTCCTCTAGGTTAGTGATAAACCCAGCTTGCTGACATAAAARGGTTATGCTTTMCTTCTCTCTTTTCTCCACATGCACGAATCTRAGGAAAAATTAAACGTCCAACATTTATGAATTTTCTAGTCAAAATTGAGTATAACAACATCATTCTCTCAGGGATATAGTGTAATCATGAGTAGTTGGAATGAGTCGAGATATAAGGAAATGATACCAGATTTTGGCAAAAGGGATTAGTGATGACCTTAGAAGAGTTTTTGCACCAATTGATGCAATTGTCGACTTCGTCCCTTCTACAATCAGGGTCTTGAGAATCTCTTTGTTTGTGTTATCATCGACCTTAACACGAGTTTCTCATGTTTAGACTTGCCGTCTGGAAGCCTATAGACTTTTTTGATAGCTTTTTGACCTGATCTTCAATGCTACACCTCTCACATTGATTGTGTTTTCCTTGATATTACCCCGCATAGAACTCTCTCACCAAGTTGAGGACTGGATCGTCTGGCTATTGTGAAAACTCTTCCCATTTGTGATGTGCAATTCCTTTCTTCACACTTTCAATAAGCTCTATTGAGTCCTTCATGAAATGAAAACCTTTCTCCAACAGCAAACTTTTCTTCTTGAAGTTGTCCTCAAACCATTTTCTCGCTTTCTCAATGACAAATCAAGTCAAATGTGCCATCGTTTTGGATGTTGTAGCAAGTTTCCTCACCATTTTTGTAGGGTTACAAGTAAGGTTTCTTCTTCTTCCTTGGAATATTGGTAAACTATGAGTAGTCTTCTTACAGCTTCAAATTTTTATATCAATCTGAGAGGTTCTTTTACTAAAGAGATTCAATGTTTCAGACCCCAAGGGTTTCTTTAATCACTCATCAAATCTTTTGGGTTCTCGAGAGAAGCAACAAGTGTTTTTAGTGTTGAAGTGAACTTCCAATCAACTAGCAAATAGAATGCTGCCACCTGTTCCACTCTGTACTATAGGATTACATCAGTTGACATGGCTTCTCCCTGGCCTTTGATTCCTATCTCATATTTTCTAGCCGACTCATACTCCATTATGGTTTCCTAGGCTTGTATGATCTGCTATTGTGCTTGATCCCAATTCATCACAACAGATAAAAATCTAATGCCAAATAGTCTACTCTTTAATCGTTAGTAAAGTAAAACAGAGTAAAAAAATAAAAAAGAAGTAAAATAAAAATAAAAGAAATTGTTACTCTAGGGTTGCCTTTCTGTACCGCTTGTTTATAGTCATTAGCATGACTATGCTATAGCATTATTGTGCTTCATTGAGTGTTAAAGATGACCTTCCTCCTTTCTGCTCTATAGTGCTTTAACCTTTGCCCATTTACTTGAAAAGTGCTTCCTCTCTTYTTGTCCTTCAATTCCACTACTCTATATGATTGTACCTTGATGACCTCAAAAGGTCCTGACCATCTAAATTTCAATTTTCCATAAAAGCGTCAGAGCCTAGAATTGAATAGTAACACTTGTCGACCTTCCTTGAATTCTCTTTTTAAGATTTTCTTATCATGCTACCTTTTGGTATTTTTCTTGTACATTCTTGAATTCTCATAAGCAACATTTCTGAATTCATCCATTTCGTAAAGCTATAGGCATTCTCCGTTGACCAGCCAACTTTAAATCCAGATTCAATGTCTTGATTGCCATTGTGCTTTATGCTCCAACTAAAATGGTAAAGGGCATGCTTTTCTGTAGATCAATCTGAAAGAAAACATTTCTAWTGGTGCTTTGAATCCTGTCATGTATGCCTATAATGCCTCATCCAACCTTAAGGACCAATCCTTCCTGTTTGAGCTCACAATCTTCTCCAAAATTCTTTTGATCTCTCAGTTGGAAATTTCTTGTAACACCCCCAGATTAGGAACCTTATCTGAACCCGGGAATGTTACATCATTCGACTTGCAAATAATCAACTATCATTTAAAACTCAACATTTATTTAAAAATGAAGACAGTGGAAGTCTCAACAATTTAAACCATTCAAAAATAATATATATTATTACATAAATCGATTCAAAAACCAGTTTTCGGGTATCATAGCTCGCCCACAAGTGACCTTCTCGGCCCATCTGGTTACATATTATCTGAAATGAAACATAATAGAAAAAAGTGAGCTAAAATGCCCAGTAAGTAACCTCATGCATGAATGCATGAACATGTCCTACATGTCGTGAAATTTTAAGGTTTTGCCTTTTAAATGAAAAACTTTTCAAACATTCCCTTTTCAAAATTCCTTTACAAAAACATTCCCTTCAAAATTCACTTACAGTAAAAACTTTCCATTTTCTTTCGTTCATAAGCTCACTTGAGTGTAATGCCTAGCCACTAAGCTCTACAGTRGGCCATCTTATTTGGAACCAAATTCCATTCCTGCCGGTAGATTTCATTCTTTTAACTTCCATACTTTCACCTCTAAGGAGGTGAACATTCTTACCTACCCTCCAAGCGGGTAGGGTCTGGTGCGTTGGTCCACCACGCCCCATTTCCTACTCACATCTTTTGTAGCTAGGTTTACACTCCTTTCTGAAAACTTTAACATTTCAAAACTTTAACATTTTCCTTTAAAATTCTATTTCTTAAACCCTTCACCTTCTAAGTGTGTGAAAGGCTTATGTCAAATGTGATGTAGACTTCTAACTATATGCTCATGACATGAAACCCATACAACCTTATGTAATATAATGTTCAACAAATAGTACCAGATATACGAAACATAATAACATATTCTTTAACATAAATGTGCTACTGGATACGAACACATTAACATTCTTCATAATTACACACATCAACATAAAATTTCATACATAACATACTAAAGTAATTAAAAGCATTCAATTTCATTCATTTATAATGTTAATGAGATGGGAGGATTACTTACTCGGAGTCCTATATGTAAACGGGTTCTTACTTAAGTTGCGAAGTAGACTCCTTCAATCGATCTCAACGTAAGGCCTCGAAATGACCTAGGTGATTATAGAAGGAGGGTTTACTTAGTTCGATCATCTCAACTTAAGTATTATGCATTTAATCCAAAAATGTCATTTATAAATTTATAAATCTAAATTTAGTTCTCATATTATAGAATATTACGTTCTAAAGGTACAATTCGACTCCTTAGCTCGGGTATAAACTTAACTATGTTCTCCCATAAATTCACTTCAGGGCATATTTATTTACAAGTCATACAATTTCAATATTAAGTGTTAGTATTTTCACCTTAAAATTTACAATATCCAGATGTTGCGAGAGCGGTAATGGATTCCCGAACGTGCGTTCAAGCGGCACGCATAACGGCCCTGGGTGTCTAGGCGTTAATGGGCCTGGGTGTCAGGCGCTAGGCGCCTGTGCTTGTTGGGCACTAGGAGCCTGTGCTTGCTGGGCACTGGGCGGATCTGGCACTGCTGAGTTCCAGTCCTGCTGCTATCCGCTCGTCTTGGCCAAAAATGCCTCAACTGACCATCACTGTTTCTGTCGACTTCCGACGACTGTTTGACGGCAAGGGATAACCGGTGATGCAAGCAGCAAGAACAGAGGGCCAAATCGATGGCCAACTGCAAAGGTTTTAGCTTCAATTCGAGGGGAAAATTCGTTGAGCAGAGGGAGAAAAAAATATAGTGATGGCAGATCTGGCGACGGCGTCGTGCAGATCTGGTTGCGCCGAGCAGGAAAACGGGTAACGACGGCAGGTCTGGCGATGGTGTCGCACAGATCTGGTTGCTCTCATAGAGAAGGAGACGACAGCGATAGATCTAGCGACGATGTCACACAGATCGATCACTCCTACAGAGAACGAAAAAGGTAACGACGACGGATCTGGCGACGGTGTCGCACAGGTTCGGTCTCTCGTACAGAGAAGGAGATGAGGAAGATGACTTATCGGATCTGGTAGGCATGGTTGCTCTGGCCGAACGTCCACGAGTCAGCTGAGCAACACACGCGACTGTTTTGGGTTGGTGCTGTGACTAAACGAGAGACTGCAACATCTCCAGATGAGCAACGACGGTAGCAATGGCGCGTATCACCGATTAGACTGCGATCGGTTGTGGCATTGACAGAGGGACGAAGAGAAGAGAGAAGGAGAAGCTAGGAAAAAGTTACGACGAGTTGCGTCGGGTCAGGTAGAGGGACAAGCGATAGGGGTAATAGGGTGGGTTAGGGCTTGGCGACGATGGCAATCGGGAGAGGAAGATGAAGATGGTTTCTAGGGTTTTTCTTTTTTTTTTTCTTTTCTTTCTTTTTATTTTCTTATATATTTTCTTTATTATTATTATTTTTGGGCCGTAACCCAAACTCATTGGGCCTTCTTATCCAAATCTAACCCAAAACTCGTAAATTAAACGTAACGGGCTTCCTTTCGATAAAAAGCCCAATTTTCGDCTAACAAATAAATAGGCCCACGAGTCGAGCCTTAATTAACGTTAATTCTTATTCGACATGGACAATATTTCCGCACCTATTAAACGTGCGATTAAAAAATATTAATCATAT
The DNA here is from genome assembly GCA_001752375.1 of Rhazya stricta. NCBI lineage: Eukaryota > Viridiplantae > Streptophyta > Magnoliopsida > Gentianales > Apocynaceae > Rhazya > Rhazya stricta. The sequence goes on from MEJB01000105.1 coordinate 2,586,238, forward strand.
AAAATGTCCAACCCTAGTTGGCACACAATTTCACGTAAAATCAAACAAAAATTCATAAAAGTAAAATCTGGGGTGTTACATTTCTGTTTGTCGGCTTGTCTGGGGATGGTATGTTGTAACAATTTTATGCCTCACCCATTGTTTTGCAAGAACATTCTCCATAAGTTTATTGAAGAAATGTATTCCTCCATCATTAATTAATGCCTTTGGTGTACCAAATCTGGAAACGATGTTCTTTTAAAGAAATTTTAACCATTGCCTTAACATCATTGGTAGGCAATGCTATTACTTCAATCCATTTGGACACATAATCCATAGCCACCAAAACATAAGTATTTCCAAAAGAGTTTAGAAATGGTCCCATTAGGTCAATTCCCCATATATCAGAAAGTTCAATTGCCAAGATGTTGTTCAAAGGCATCTCATGCCTTTGGGAAATGTTTCCCATTCTCTGACATCTATCACAAATCTTGAAAAATTGAAATGTGTCCTTGAATAGTGTTGGCCAATAATAACCTATTTGCAGCACCTTAATTGTAGTGTGTGATCTTCCAAAATGTCCTTCATCTGGTGCAGTGTGAGAATACTATAGCAAACTCTGCATTTCTTCATTAGCAACATATCTTCTCAAAATTTGATTAGCACAAAGTTTATCCAAGAACGGCTCATCCCAATAATATAACTTTGCATCATGCACAAATTTCTTTAATGGCTACCTGCTTAATCCGAGAGGTTTTGTCTCACTAACCAAATAATTTACAATGTCTACATACCACGGTATGATAGCATTTGAGATATCTAGAATTTGTTCATTAGGGAATAATTCAGCAATTTACACTTGAGGATCCTTTTCTTCCCTCGCCAATCTGGATAAGGGATCAGCCACTTGGTTTTCAATACCTTTCTTATCTTTGATTTCCAAATCAAATACTTGCAGCAATAGTATCCAACTTAGCAGTCTTGGTTCAGCATCATTCTTTGATATGAGATATTTAATTTCTGAATGGTCAGTGAATATTGTTACCGTTGTTCCTACCAGATAAGGTCAGAACTTCTCAAATATGAACATTATTGCAAGCAATTCTTTCTCTATGGTGGTGTAGTTTTGATGTGCCTCATTGATAGTTTTGCTTGCATAAAAAATAGGATGAAATATCTTTTTCCTCCTTTGGAAAAAACTGCTCCTATTGCATATTCACTTGCATCGCACATCAGATCAAATGGCAATATCCAGTCTAGTGCTATGATAATGGGAGCTGAGACCAATGCTTGTTTGAGTTGCTCAAATCCTTTGCTATAACATTCGTCAGAGATAAATGCAATGTTGTTTTGTAGCAGAGAGCATAGAGGCAAGGAAAACCAGTAGCGGGGAAATGTTGTCCCAAAATGATGGGAACAACTTTGTTAGATTCATAGTCCAAGATAATGAAGTCAATTGGAAATATGAACTTTTCAACCCGTTCAGGTTTCGAATAGCTGCGATCTACAAGCTACGAAAGACAGTGGTTGGTCTTGCCTCTCCAATTCCAAGTTTCTTGAAGATAGACATGGACATGAGGTTTATGCTTTCCCCAAGATCACATATTGCTCTGCCACAATATGAAATCCCAATCAAACATAGTATGGGGATACTTCTAGGATCCTTTGATTTTAGAGATAACTTATTCTTAAGAATTGATGCACACTCCTTGGTCAATGCTACTGTTCAAACTCTCCCAATTTTCTTTTCTTTGACAAAATATTCTTCATGAATTGCGACTTCAGCCAACAGTATATTGTTGCGCAGTTGTTTCAAAATCTCCAAAAATTTGTTGAACTGCTTGTCTTGCTACTTCATGATAAATCTCTATGGAAATAGTGGTCGTAGTGGTTTATCAACAATGTTGCTTTCTCTGGTTGCTGCAGCATCAGGCCCCTTTATTGCTGAAGGAATATCCTCCTAACTAACTTCCGTACTACTGCATTCTTGAGTGAGTTTTAACTCTTTTGTTGTTTTCTGTGCAGTCACTGAATATTTCAATTCCTCTTCACTTTCTAGGGTTATGGCCTTGTAGCTCTCCTTTCCATCTCTTTTGGAATTCTCTATATCATTAGACATAGTGACTTGTTGTTTGGTGTTTAATGCTGAAGCAATCTGTACCACTTGATTCTCCAAGTTTCTCAATCATGTGGTTTGGTTCTGAATGATTGTATCATTTCTCGCCATGTACTCTTTTGGAAGTGTTTCCATAGAGTTCAGTTGTTCATGGTGTACTAGCCTTTGATGCTGGTTATGTTGCGTAAATAGATGAAGTGGTCACTGGTGTTGATTTCTTGTAGTATTTTCTCTTTGTTTACTCCTTTCTCGAAATTCTCAGTGTAGCGCACACATACTCTGAATCAGATGAGTAGTTATCAAAAGTGTGTAGATCTCCACAATACTCACAGTCAATAGTAGATTGTTGTGGCATTTACTGCGTAGTGGGTTACTTCATGTTTTTTTTACTATATTGGTCAAAGATGCTACTTATGTTGAGAGTGCTATGACAATATCAACTTCATGGACTACTTGCACTCTCTTTGTTGTCGCTCTTTTGGTTGTTGTCCACTAATAGTTGTTGCTTGCTATGGTCTCCAAGATGTTGAACGTCTTGTTGTATGATGTTGACAATAATGCTCCATTTTCTAAAGTATCAACCACAATTCTTGTTTGAGCATTGAGTCTATTATAGACGATTCCTATTTGGATCCAATTTTAGATGCCATTGTGTGGGCATTTTCTAAGCAGCTCCTTTAATCTTTCCTATGCATTCTACAATGTTTCATCTCCATGTTGTTGGAATGAGGTGATCTCATTTCTTAGCTTTGCATTCTTTGTTGGTAGGAAGTATTTCATCAAAAACTTTTCTGCCAAATCCATCTAAGATGTTATTGAATTTGGTGGCAAAGAGTTAAGCTATTCCCTTGCTTTATCTCTCAAAGAAAATGGAAATAACTGAGTGATCCCTTGGAAACACCTTGAAGCTAGAAGGAATCACTCACTTCTATGAATAACCGTAGATGTAAATGTGGGTCTTCGATGGCCATTCTACTGAACTGTCCTACTATTTGTAGCATCTGGAACATAATTAGTTTGAGTTCAAACTGTTAGGCTTGAATTTCAGGTCTGACAATGCCAAAACTCAAATCGTGTATGCCTGGTATGGTGTATTCTCGTATAGCACGATCTCTGTCATCTGGCAATGGTGCAGCATTAACCTTAGGAAATTATTATTGCAAGTTTTTGCTCAATTTACTTGTTGGCTTCCATCCTTGCTTTCTTTCTTCTTTTTTTGATGATTTTTTTTCATGTTTTCTAATCAAGGATGGAAACGTCAAAGGTTTGCAATTTAGCTTGTGATCTAGTTCTCCTACACTAGCATTCCCAAGAGCAAATAAGGGATGAAAAAGATTAAATAATATTAAAGCACGAAAGTTAATACATTTTGGTTTCATTAACACCTATCTTTGGCTACAGTGCCAAAAACGTATTGGAGTCTAATTTGATTTGATTAAACTAACACACATGCAAGTATACGAGGCCTAAAAATAGTAAAAATGATTAGAGTGTCGATCCCACGAGGATAGTTTAATGAAAGGCACAATGTGTTAAACTCTCGTTAAAAAACAGTTGTGATGTAGCATCAGCATTGTTCAATAATAAAGGGCAGTGTAAAGTAATTACTAAAAGTACCTAGCAAAAGTAACGATAGAAAGCTTAAATTAGAAGTAAATGACTGAAAGCAGTAAAAGTTAGGTTAGTGACAAAAAATTAAGAGTTAGAATTAATGTTGAATGATGTAGCAAAGGCAAGCAGGTTTCAAGTGATGTCTCACACAAACTCTCCCATTTTGCAATTGTTGGACTAGTAAGATAACTAAACCATATGTCTATGAGAGTCCTCATTACGAAGTCACGACGTTGTTCACCCTTTCCTTCGCAGAATAATTTTCTTTATCCTTACTGACTAGTAGAATGCTGTCTCAAAGAGTTTTATCGAGTTCAAAGAATATTGCTCCTTAAACCCTTAAATAAAACTCTTGCAAATTTCACTTAGAGTATTAACCATATGTCTATGGCAATATCTCTTAGCTACTTTTATGTTGTTGTTGAATTTCAAAAATGGTGAGTTAAGCCTGTGGCTTTCTCAATAGAAATGGATTCCTTTGATGTCTCAAAGGAGTTTACTCAATGCCACACACCCCTCAATATTGACATTCAGCTTTGTCAAGCTTTGCCTTTAACTAAGAATTTTTTAGAAGATAGAAATGAAGATGAACTTGAACCAGCTAAACTCTTAATGACATGAAATAACCTGAAAACTTTGTAGATTGAAATGCTCGAATGATAAAAACTAAACAAGGAAGACTTTCGTCTTATCCTTTGCTAATATATGATTAAACCAAGATGATCATGATTAACGATGGTTCCTTTTGTCAAAGAGAACCCTATCTCTAGGAACTACAGTAAAAACTACCCTCTAACTCTAATGTTCAATTACTCCTTATATAGAGTGTAAATGTTACTGAGTTGGCAATGTTGTAGCTTTCAGCTTCTCACAGTTGATTGCGAATGGCGAGGAGGTGATTGACACAAAACCTATTCAAGCGATCCATCCATATGCCTGAATGATTGTCGCCTTCTTTTTTATTGTATCGACTAGTTAGCTGGAAATATTTCTTTTATTTTTGGGGCTATAATATCTGCTGGCTTGTAGGCGATAAAACATATTTTTGCTTTTCAATGTAATATGCCTTCCCAAAAAAAGGGATAGTACCTTTTAGAATATTTGTCATTTATTTCTCATTCCAAATCTTGACCATTCGAGTCCATTAGTCGATAGGCACCACCTGGAATAACTTTACTAATTAGATAGGGCCCTTCCCAGATAGCCGACCATTCCCAAATTTAGGATCGTCAGGTGCAATCAAAAAATCATTCTCCATAGCATATCTCCTTTTTGAAATTATCTGATACACACACATTGATTGTAAATCTTCGCTATCTTCTCTATATGCCTTAGAATCTGCTTAAAGGCTAGCCATCTATTCTCGGCCAGTTGGTCGAGTTCCACGAATAATGTTTGTTGATAATCAGCTAAAGGTAAGTTATACTGAAAAGCCACCCTAGTCAATCGTATACTGATTTCCACGGGAAAGACAGCATCGTAGCCATAAGTCAACTGATATAGAGTAACCCCAGTTGTCGTTTTAGGGGATTTTTTATATGCCCAAAGGACCTTTTCTAGGATCTCATGCCATCTCCTGGCACTGTCGTCTATGGATTTCTTAATCATATTAATGAAAACCTTATTGGTAGCCTCAGCCTGGCCATTAGCCTGGGCATAATAAGGGGTAGAATGTATCTGCTTGATATTGAACTGCTGCACAAATGAGACCACCTTATCTCCAGTAAACATGGTTCCCTGATCAGCTCTGATGGACTCAAGAATCCCGAACCATATATGATCTACTATTTGATGAAAGTAATAACTCTTCTCAGGTCACCTTTAATATTAGCTGAGCCTCTACCCATTTAGTGAAATAGTCAATGGCTACCAAAATAAATGAATGCCCCTCAGAAGAGGGATTATAGATTTTGCTTATAACATCCATAGCCTAACTTTTGAAAGGCCACGACTTGATAAAAGGATGAAAATCACCTGCTGGATGTTCAAGAAGTGGTCATGATTCGGGCAAGCCTAGCAACCTTTAGCGTCAACGTGATAGTCGATTGTAATTGTAGGCCAATATACAGCATCTCGATCAGGGCCCACCTTAGCTTCAGACCGACCTAGTGTGCTCTACAGATCCCTTAGTGGACCTCAACCAAAGCTCTCCTAGGTTCTTCCTTGTTTAGACATTTTATTAGAAGCCCCTTGGATCCTATTAAAGAAATCCTCACAAATAACAACATAGTTCAAGGCTTTCTATCTAAGTTGTTTATTAATCTTGACTGAAGGATCTCTTAATTAAGCCATTTACTCGGTACTCCAATCAATTGTTACCTGGTTGTTAATGTATAGGATCAACAGAATATAGGAGTTGTGAATTTGGTAACCGCAAGTGTATCCTTGTATCGTGAGGCGTATTGAGCCAGATCCTTGTCCTCCTCATTCTCTTTTCTAGGTACATGCATAATCACCACATTAGAATTACCTCAATAAAGACTGAATCTCCTGGTAAGGCTTCGAAGATTGATATTTGAGCATCTGTATTCTCCTCATAGCTATCAAATGACCAATTATGAATCTCCCATGTTCTATATAGCTTGAGCGTTCATAGACAACAACAATCGTAACCTTAGGATCACGGACTTGTAATCGACCTGATTATTGGAGCAACCTTTCTCAACTTGAACATGAAGCTACCTTTAAGAGCGGTGGGGTTGGTTATTGTAATGCTTACTTTTACCCACAAATTATTCTAGAACCATCAAAGGTAAGGACCCACAACTTGATGCTAAGAAACTACTGAACTTCGACACAAGGTTGGCTACGTTCAAGCACGGATGTTCAACCAAAAAATCAGCAATGGCTTGTCCTTTAATGGCTCGCAAAGGAACATACTTCAAAACCAAATCGTAAATTCTATAGCCATCTCATTAGGCATTCTTTTAGTACTGGCTGATTCAGAAGAAACCTCACTAAGTCCACTTTGCATAGCACATTGACTTTAGTCGAGAGTCGGTAGTATTCCAGTTTTTTACAGGCATGAAATAAAGAAAGGCATAGCTTCTTAATAGGAGAATAATTGGTTTTGGAATTATTGAGGGATCAATTGAGGTAATATATGGCTCGTTCTGTCCCTTCATCATCATCTTAGGCCAAAGATAACTGATTGATCCCTCAGCTATTGAGACATATAATTCTATAGGCTTAAAAAAGCCACACTTAATCTGATTGAAAGCTTTCTATTGCTCCGGTCCCCAAATGAAAGTATCGGTTGGCTATAATTTGAGTAGAGAAGAAAAGTTCAGAGCTTACCAACTGAATTTGCTAGAACCTCCTCACAAAATTGATCATATTAATCAAACTCTGCAATTCTTTCTTGTTCCTTGGCGGTCTAGCCTCTAAAATGGCCTTGGCTTTATTTGTATCTACTTTAATTCCTTTTTGATGCACCAAAATCCAAGGAAATGTCCAAGCAATACACCAAAAGCACAATTGTAGGGTTTATCTTAAGAGTATGTCAATGCATCCTGATGAAAGATTTCTCAAAATTGGCTAAATGCTAAGAAAATGAGGTCAATTTGATGACTAAGTCATCTATATAGACTTCCATACTCTAGTTGAATATGTCGTGAAAGATCATATTCATTTGCTCGCTAGAAAGTGGCCCTAGCATTTTTTAAACGAAAGACATGACAACCTGTTCGAATAAATAGATAGCTCCTTGGCATCTAAAGAAGGTCTTATAGACATCTTTCTTGCCTATAAGTTCTAGTTGTTTCCAGAATAGCCATCCATAAAGCTTAAGAATTTTTTCCTACCTACAGAATCCACCAGCGTATCAACCATGGGCATAGCATATTCATCTTTAGGGGTAGCAAGATTCAAATTTCTAAAATTAATACATACCCGTACGTTCTTCTTGATAAGAAAGATAATGTTCAACACCCCATTCAAAATATTTGGCCATCTTGATAAAACCACATTTCAAGAGTTGTTCCACTACTTCAATTTTACCTAGGAAATAGAGCAGAATTGAATCTCCTAGTTGCCTGCCTGTGGAGTTTGAAACCTTCCTTGATTGGCAGATGGTGTTCCACAATTTGTTGATCTAACTTTAGCATTTCACGATAATCACAAGTGAAACAAACTTTGTATCTCTTGATGAGGTCGACCAAATACTCCTTCTGCTCTTCTTTCAATAAGGCCCTAACCCATGTTATCCTGGTTTCGTCGTCTTCTCCGAGATTAATTTTGAATAGTGGATCCCGCAGAATAAATTCAGGAGCCTGTTTAAGATTCCATTTGACTTCTACAATTTCATGGGGCTCATCATCGACCATTCTGTGTTGGTTACCCTTATCTGGATCTTGTGATTAGTTGAATAGGCTATAATCCTGCCAAAGCCCATGAATGCATCTCATGAAATATTATGTTCTTCGACTAAGTGATAGCCGTGGTACCTCTGGCCAAGCGTTAATTTAAAAAATCTTGAAGGCTTGAACTCAGGGGAGTAGAAAACGGCTTCACTCATCTGGATATTAGCTAAAAATATAATGGATTTGCTAGCACAATTTTAATTCGATCTCCATTCCAAAATATCAATTGCTGATGTAATATGGAAGGCACGCAATGATTGGCATGGATCCAATCACGACTCAATAATATTATGTAGGCTGGTCCAGTCGATACTATGAAGAAAGCGACATTACTAGTTTTTGGGCTGGCGGTAATGTCTATAACAAGGAGCCTCAGCCCGAGTAATTTCTCCTATGAAGTTAGTCATTTGTACTTTTGGTTCATGAGATTGGCACGAGTCTTACCCAACTTCTTAAGAGTAATGATGGGCATAACATTGAGGATAGCTCCACCGTCCACAAACACTTGACTAAATGCTTGCCCGTCTAAATAAGCTTTGATGTACAATGGTTTGAGATGATTAGCCATTTACCTAGCGGGTTTGGGAAAATCATTTGGGTTTCGTTTGGAAGGTCACCAGCCTTTGGAGAAACTAATTCAGCCATATCTTGCTCTGTTGATAGGCTATCTTTGGCAAAGGAATTCTATAGATTAATACCTTTAAACTCTAAAAAAGTAGGTTGATGACGTTGATGCTCTTGCTGGTTTAATTCCTAGCTTTCTCCTTTAAGAATTCCTCCGCGAGATACCTTTAACGAGCCCTCTTCCTCTATTGAAGTGGGATCTCCATTGTCATTGTCTCCTTCTTCAAAAGGAATTTGACCATATTTTTCTCTTTTGGAAATGTCATTCTCTAGAAATAGAGGGCTTGTCATCCTTTTTGCAGAAAAGTGATCCGTCGAGCTTTTCCCGCCATACTTGCTTGATTGGCTTTTCAAACGATTGAATCGGCTGTGTTGGGTGTTTGCTTCCTTGGCTGGTATAACTAGTTGTACTTCTTAAGCCGACAAGGATCCCCTATTTGAAATGTTACCTTTGGATTCCTTGACCCTCTATTGTTTCTAAAGTTCAGTCATTTTGGGGGTTCTCAACATACTAGTAGCTACAGCTAGGAAAAGATCTACATCCACCATAGACTCCTATGTTTTTCTATCAGCAGACCAAAAATGACCCTCTTGGATGGTCTTTTGGATGACATTACAGAACCATTGAATAGTTAGCTCCATGACTAAAAGTGTTGTGCCATTTGAAATACCTCTTGCATTTGAGTTCTTCAGCCATCGGTATTTTCTGGCCAGCTGAAAGTATGATCTACTTGTCTTTCAATAGCTGGTCAAAGATCTAGTTGACTTTAGATATGTCGAAAGAGTAAGCGGGCTAATTACTTAGTTTAGCCTCCTCTTTGCCTCGAATAGGATTGAGTGCTGGACATGTGTATGCCATTCCCTTGACAATTTCAACGGCCATGACATCTTATGGTTTTTCATCATCTGAATTAACCAAATCACCAATTATCACTATCATGGTTTACCCCCTARCAAACTTCAATGACCTGAGCTTTTCATTTTCCTTGATCAGCTCCTCAATACGCATTGTATGAGATAGGAGCCTGAATAAGTCTAAGAATTCCTAGAGGATAAGCCATTCTTTGAGTTGTAGGTTCATCCAGTCGATAGCGATTCTTGCATATTCCGATTCTGGAAGCAATATAGGGCACTTGCCTGTTTGAATCTTTTCATAATCACAATATCCTCATTTGGTTTTTGTTTAAAGAACAATACTTGATTTAGGAACTTCATAGCCAGGAGATTGGCTATTGAAACCTCAGGTGAAGGCCAATTACATCTTTCGTTGAAGAGTCGTTCCATTTTTGCCCAACTACGTAACGCGTTTGGTAGCAAGTTTGTATTCCAAGAAAACACAGTTAGAGATAAAGAAAAAAGCCATAGTTTGTGCAACTCACTATTGCTTAGCTCTCCGCATTGGGCAGTGAATTAGCCGATATATTCCATGGTCATTTTGTCATCATGTCCCGAGAAAGTAGTTAGTGAATTCATGCATCCTATATCTTCGTGGCAAAACGACTGCATTTTCTACTCATTCAGGATAGGTTTTTCTATAGGTAGTTTGATCTTTCCCAGTAATGTGCAAACTAAACTATCTCTTTAGTGCATCAACTATAGCATTTGCATCAGCATACGGCTGAGGCTATTGAGGGAAAACCATCAATTGCACTCCTTGTGCCGGAGAGGGTTGTCTGATGGCTTGGTAAACCCGATCAATTGGAGGCACCCATACCCGAGCATTAGGTGATTGGTTACCCTAATTAGGTGTCATATGGTCATAGTTTTGCTCTGGCCTTGGTAAGACGGACATTGATGAATCATCATACCCTATAGTGTAAGGTCGAGAGTACTGCCCCTGCTGAATGGGGGTATGCAAAGAGTTGTGGCTGCTAGAAAGTTAGAGTTTCCTAGAAGTTAAAGGCTCTACTGGCCGACTATCCAGAAGCTCAATTGAATTTCTTTTTGCTAGTGTAGTTGGGATTTGAGGGAACCAAGGCATCGACATAGATCAAGATTGTATGGCCTCGAGATTTCCCGTAGACGAAAACATAGTTTGTCCATGTGTGCAACCTTGGTGAGTATAAGGTGAAGATCCAGCATATCTATAATGCTCCAATGCATAAATCTCAAATGTTAAAATTTAATAATGAAAAATTAATTTATTTTCCAATAAATAATCCTTTACAATCAAATCAAATAAGGCCTTAATTTTAAATTTTGATAGAATTAAAAGTTAAAATAATCTACTTTTACCACGCGAAAACCGCACTAGGGTGCTCCAAAACATGAGATGACCGAACTGCTAAATTGCCCTTCTGCCACTCTGAAGGTGAATGAGGGTTTTAGAGCAACAGGGCTTTGACGTTTGCGATTGAAGTACCAGAAGAGAGAAGTATACTCAGGAATGGCGGCTACGCTGTTGACAATGGTGGARGCGGAGGGAAGGGGAAGGTCTCTGGTAGCTGCTGTGCCCCTAAATGCTGGCCAAGTCGTCCTCAAGGACTCTCCTATCCTTCTATACTCCGCCCTTCCTATACTACCATCACCACCATTTCAAGTGGCTCAGAACACATCCSACTCCAATTACTGCTCCTACTGCTTCAAATTGATTCCAGAAAAACAGTCTTTTCCTTCATCTTGYCCAGCTTGCTCAGCCGCACTYTTCTGCAGTCTCCATTGCCAATCCCTTGCTCTCTCCTCTGCCCACACTCCTTGGGTCTGCCAAACCCTRAGAAGACTACGAGATGCTGGCTCTTCGCCGCTTCTCCAYCGCCATATYGATCTCCAGGTCCAGACCCGTTTCCTCATTGCCGCATACAACTTGGCTGCAGTCTCCCCTTCCAATTTTCAGACGCTTTTGTCTCTTCAAGGCGAGCCTTCTGTTTTCAATGACTCGTCTGAGTCAAAAGACAATGTTTTGTTTCTTCATTCACTTGTTTCTGCTCTGCGCCCTCCTCATAGTACATCGGGAGTTTCATTCTCTTTGGAACTGACTGCTGCCCTTTTGGCAAAGGACAAGCTGAATGCCTTTGGCCTCATGGAACCTTTTGCGCCGAAGAAAGAAAGGTCAGTGAGGGCCTATGGAATTTATCCTAGGGCGTCTTTTTTCAACCATGATTGCCTTCCTAATGCCTGCAGGTTTGATTATGTCGATGCTGCTATTGCTAATGGAAACAACACTGATATAATAGTCAGAGTAATCCATGATGTTCCCGCGGGCAGGGAGATTTGCTTGAGTTACTTCCCAGTAAATCTTAAGTATTCAGAGAGGCAAAGGAGGCTGAAGGAGGATTATGGTGTCACTTGTGATTGTGATCGATGTAAGGTTGAGGCTAATTGGTCTGATCAAGAAGATGAGGGATTGGATGAAGATGGACACAACGATGAAAAGGCAGAGGCAGCCATGGATGAGGATGAGAATGATGAAATGGTGGCTGAGGGAACCGGAGATTTGGCTCAAGAAGGCAGTGATTTTCCTCATGCATATTTCTTCCTTAATTACATGTGTAATAGGGACAATTGCTGGGGGACATTGGCCCCTCTGCCCCCATCTGGCTCTACACCATCCATGGTAATGGAGTGCAATGTTTGTGGAAGCTTGAGAAACTCTAACGAGTTTATGGATGGAAATTTTGTTCAGCAGTGAGTTCTGCAAGTGAGTCATGCTTGTCCATCACTCGGTTCATGGTCCGGTCATTGGTTTTCCTGCATTCTTCCATCTGAAGAGGTCTGGTATTAAGTGCTTCAGAGACGATAATGAAAACATGCCATACTTATAATGGGCTTGCTTAGTGATAATCCTTTGTGGTCTCCCAAAGTTCAATTTTTACTTAGACAAGTGATCCACATATTTTATTTTGCTATAAACATATTCTATTGTTAAATTCTCTAGTTTTTGGTATTGTGTATACTTTATATAGGTGGTTAACGTATTTAACGGATAATTTCACATGCAAGAACCCAAAAGGATTAATGTAATTGCCTTGAAAGCTTTATAGTTTCTTTGGTCTGTATTTGCCTTAAGACCTTTGCAGTTTTTTAATATGAACTAGGAGGTAATGAGTTTATATAGAAGGATTCCTTTCTAGCTTCAGGGATAAGGCTGCTTAGAAATGCATTTCTTGACCAAATATTAGCAAGAATGTGCACTAGGATTGGTGATTTAACCTATAGTCCTTTTGCTGGGCTAGATGAAGTCTCATTCAAGTCAATGAGTTTAATTGAGCTTGTAACCATATTTTGAAAAACTACTTTGAGAGAACATTGAGTAGTTCAACTTTACTATTCCCTACTACAGTGCCAAGCAAGTTAGTGTCTTTACAAACATGTCATTGACTATTTTACTCGAATGCTGTGCTTAAATAGGCCAACTTTCAGTAATGTTTGGCATAAATGTAGTATGTTCCATGCTAGTGATGCAATTAGCATTAAAATGTCATAAATCTAAACAAAGAATCCCAACTACTTGTTAATATAAAATGATGAGGAGTGATACCCAAAARATATGAAAGGAACTATGGATGTCTTATTGGGCGTAGGTGTCCTGCTCCCTCATTTTCCTTTCTCCTTCTGCTAGTTGATATGTTACAGAATCAGATGGGTGTTGTGTTGCAGTACTTTGATAGAGAAAAAGGACAAGAAAGGATAAAGTAGAGAGGATGTGAATATGTTGGTAAAAAAGGGGGGAAAAAGAAAATCAAAATGTCAAAGGACCAGAGGGTGGAAGAAAAGAAAAAGGTGATGACAGAAGAAATTGAGGAGAATGATTTGATAATAATGGTCTGGATTTCCTGGCAAATTCTTCGATGCTCAACTACATTCATACTTCACCCACACGTATATCTATATATATATTTATGCACTATGTTAAGTTTTAGTAAAAGAACTTAAGAGGTTTCACTAAAGTTTTCTCAACTATTTTGCTTTTGCTACTTGATCATCATTCTCCACTGAGATGTAGGTACTGCCAGTCTGAAGTCTTATGCTATCTTATTATTATCGTTTCTGCTTCTTATGCTATTTTCAACATCAGTCCTGACAGCCTGTGTAAATAGCGTGTCAGATGGTCATATTTAGAGTTAACCAAAGTATCACTTAGATGAAGGTATCTGAAATAGTGACCGTTTTGAACAAATTTGGCTACCAAAGTTATGAAAAAGTTTAAGATTTATCTATTGAAACACACACATATTACTATACTGATGCAGGACAAACTCATCAAAGTTTCCCTGGAAACTAAACTAGATTCTACCAGGTTTTGGATAGAAAACATGGCAGGAAATAGTGATTAAATTGCAGGAAATCTATCTAATGAAGCAAAACACAGAATCAAATAGGATTTTAATGTTGAAACTAGATATAAGTATGATTAGATAACAACAAAGTAAATAGAGTCAGAACACGTAGCGTCTTRCCAAAAGGGATGGATAAATCCTATGAGGCACACCTAGGACCTAAGGCATCACACCTTAGGCTTGATCACTGCACCCAATCATGATTACTTGCTGTAGAATCTTTATTGATTGAATAATTAAAAAGACATACATTCATCTTTTATTCGTAGACTCAAAGACCATCTCCTAGACTTAATAATTCATAAAAGGAACTAACAAATAATAAATGGCGTAAATCAACTTAACTCAGAATTCCTAATAGCAATTACTGGAGATTCTAAAAATTTATGCAAATGTGAAATTACTGAAATACCCTTGACCTGTAAAACTCAAAACTAGAGTTTGCGAGACTAAGTTAGACTGTAGAATCATTGCTTGCCTTAGAACTTTCCTTCATTCACCTTTCATGTTCTGCATCACATACTCTTTGTTTTTTGGCAGAGATTTTGATTATTTTTCTATAAGCCTCTATATATGTTAAACATATGGATACATGAGAGAGATTAATGTGTTGATTGGATTGTGTTTTAACTACATTTAGAAGGTCCGGACAACACATGCTCTAGATTTGTTCACATTTTCCCTCTCGTAAATTTTAATACCATAGACGCGCAGGATATGTAGACTGTCTGAATCTTTATTCAGCGCTATACTGTTAAACTTGGTGCACTTCGAAAGTGAAATGGCAATCGGACAACATAGCTACAGCAGATAAAGGTGCACCATTTTTCTAAGAAGTATTCACATGTAACTAATCAAGTGCTTAAACATGCCAGGGAATGCATTTTTTTACGTCTTTAGGGGATGCTTTTAAGCTGGCATCATCACTTGTTTTGTTCTTTTCATCAGTAACAAATGGTTATCTCTTTGCAATATTTGCAGCAAAGCTACCCTTTACTTCTTGGGCAGTTGCAGAGTGGTCTGCAAGAAGTTAAAATTAGTACCTTGCTCTTGTACTACATGTTGAAAAGTATCCACTAAAGATAATTCATAAAAGTAAATGAATGGGTGGCTGGGCATTTCCTGCTATCTGCAAAACCAGGATCATCTGTGATTTACTTTTATTTCCATATCTAAAGCAACTGCCGTGCTCTATTCTTTTTCTTGATGTTATTTGTCCTTTTAGTCAGAATGTTATCTCTGTTTTCCTTATAGGTTTACCCTCAACTTGCAGAGACATATTGGAGAATGATGCTTCAACTTTTCTCTAGCTTGTGATTACATTAAAGTACATTGCTTTTCTACATCACAGGCCAATCACATATATGGGAGCTTGTAAAGATAGTTTCTCCTATAGGCCATAATTGTGCAGTGGAGTGCTGTTTCCACAGTTTATGCGCCAGAATGGTCCATCAAGTCTTCTTGCTGCTATCATATCATCTTTCTTCCCTTTTCTTGAGAAGGTCAGCTAGCAAGCTCTGTGATTTAGTGATGGGGGAGCCAGCGCAGCAMAAAGAGGTTCTCAAAGATTATCCGAAGAAGCCGCACATTCGGATGATGACCTGGAACCAGCTTTTGAAGTCATCTGATCATGAAGAATGCTAGATCATAGATAATAATACTTTTGTTCAAGTCATTTACGTTTTTGTATTATTGCTCTTACATTACATTAAGGGGTAATAATACATTGAGCTGCTGAAATGGACAAGTCAATCTGGTAATTATGGCTCTAGTCAATATTTAACTTTTCACTAGGAAACTCAACTGTTCTATTTACTCAATCCCTGAAGTATTTCCACTGAGAAGTTTTCCTATTTAACATCGTAACAGACTTCAGGGTTTCGGAAAGAGTGGACAAATTAAAGGTGATATTGCACCTCTTTCTTGGGTGTCCTAAGTGTGTGTTGCCTAGGCTGTTATTGCATCTATTTACTTTTCTTCACTGTTTTGACCTGGACTGTTAAAAGAATTTCATAAACATGATCAGTAAGTAATACTTATTATGCATTTCTATTTACAACCTAGGCTACCATATTAAGACCTTATAGTTTGCCTTTCGACAGGGATCCAGTAACTGAACAATATCCTACTCGGAATCTCTAGTGCATCTCTACTTCAATCTATGCTATATTGAGTAACAACAACATATATCTGTCTACTTATTTAACTTCACTTAAAATTTCTTCTCTAATTTTGTTAGTTTATTCAATCATTATTAGGTTTTATTTGATAATTTAATTTAGCACTTAAAATAGAATAAATTAAGAGGTTAGTGATTTTTAATTCTTTTTATAAATTTTAAATAATAATATTCTGATTTAATATAGTAAAAGGGTCATCGTAGTTAATGTTAGCAAATTCAGTATTAATACTCAAGACATAAATGGATTCAAGTGTTAATATATGTTTAGCTATTTTTTAAATTTCAACTTTCAGACTTCAGTTTTATAAAGTGATGCTTTAGTGTAGTAAAAGGCGAATTAGGAGATATATATAATAGAAGATTTGGGGGCAAAATATTGCATTAAGATTGTAGATCAAGCCAAACTTTAAAAGTCGTGTATCATTTAGAGAACAGGTAAATCAGAAAATGTGTTAAAAGAGGCTTTCTTCAGCTGATTTACTCWTCTTTGTTTCATGTAGTCATCGGAATCTTTTTGGGCTGAGCCCTTTTTCCACACTCTTCTAATTTTTTGTCTGTCTTTCCATCAAATTCAAAGTTAGGTTTGTTATGTATCTTTATCAGGTTGAAAAGGTTGTTTACCATTAGAAATAGACTGAAGAACTCAATGTCATTTATTGGGATTATCAACATTCTTGTGTGTGAGCTAGGAGAGCGATTTGTTGAACTAATAATACAGCTTTGATTGTGCATGGACAGACTTTCCAAGTTGGTTTTTGCGCAACCACTCATTGATAAACACACTCTTGAGGAGGATTGTTGAAAGAAGTTTCAGTGTGAAGACCTGGTTGAGGATCAAGCATCAATATTGAAGAAATCCCCACCAATTCTAACAAATGCTACAAAATTCAAATAGAATAGAGTCTTTTCTTTATTTGAATGATTTATGTTACATTTTTAGATTGATTATTTAGTGGATTTGATTCAATCTATGGACGTGGTCTATTGGATGTACGCATGTTAAGTCGAGCCATGCAATTATTGTGTTCTCTACTTGTTATTACTTTGTATTTATTGTCATTGGATAAATTATCAAGGAAATTTGACTAAATAAGTTATGTGTAATAGTTCTCAATCTAACAAGCGATATCAAGGAGGGTTCTAATTTTTTCTTAGGTTGATTGTTTTCTTAGAGATTGACAATTTTTGTTTCACACTAAATTGTTATATATTCTTGATTGTGCCTGCAACCAGTTTGATAGTGCACACATTGACTCTCACATTTGCTTTATGTTAAATTGTGTTATAGATCTTATTGTTTGCACAACTAGTTTGAGTGTTCACACATAGATCCACACACGTTAGATTTAGTTTGACTTTGTTATGGAAAATTTTCGTGACTTTTGTGAAGATGGTTCTACTCATATACCACCATTACTCGATAGTGCAAATTATCTCATATGGAAGGTCAGAATGAGCTTTCCTAAAGGCCATAAATGAACATGTTTGAATGTTTGTTATCACAGGATATCATCTACCCTTAGTAACTAAGGATGAAAATTTCATACCAAAACTAGTTAGTGAATGGAAAGACGAGGAGATTTCCATGCAAAATTATGTGATTTAGCTCATAATGTTGTACTCTTCATGAAATTACTCTAATGCTAAACTTGTCAAGAAGTATTATGCTCTCTCCTCAATAACTTTAAAGCACAAGTCACCTCCATTGGAGAATGTTGAGATGTARACTTGTTGSATCGAAATGAATTGGTTGAATCACTTGAGACATATGAGTAGAATTTGAAAAGGTGAAACAGAGACTACTACTCCAAAAGTTCCAAAAGCATTACTCTATCTCACACAAAGTATGGATACCTACAATAAATTATCAAGAAAAAACATAAGGAAAGGTAGACCTCAAAAGAAAGACTACAAAAAGGGATTCAATGTAATGAATGTGAAGGCTATGGTCACATTCAAGCAATACTTTTGGAGTGATTGAGTATTGTAGATTATCTTCAATATGATCAGATTATTTATGATTTAGATAATAGAGAGTCCTAGTCTATCTTGTGTTTTATAAAATAGAGTCTATCTAGTCTTGGAGTAAATTAAGGATTCCTATTCTTACTCTACTTGGCTAACCCTGCTCTATATGTATCCGATCATATTGAAGAAATAGATTGAATAACTCACACTATTCATTGAAATTATCAACATTCTTGTGTGTGAACTAAGAGAGAGATTTTATTAACTACTTGCTTCGATTGTGCTTGGATTGATTTTCCAAGTTGATTTTTGCTCAACCACTCATTGATGAACAGACTCTTAAGGAGGATCTCGAAAGAATTGCTAAAATTTAGCATGAAGACCTGGTCAAGAATCAAGCATCAATATTGAAGAAATCTCCAAGAACTCAGAAAGGCTGCAAGATTCAAATAGAAAGGAGTCTTTTTTTTTTTTTTTTATATTTGAATGATTTATGTTTAAGACCTTTTAATTTGTCAATTGATTGTTTGGTGTATTGGATTTAACATCTGGACGTGGTCTCACAAATATAGACATGTTAAGTCAAACCATGTCAATTATTGTGACCTATACTTGCTATTGATTTGGGCTTAATAGTGATTGGATAATTTAACAAGTAAATTGGACTACAAAAGTGAAGTRTAGYAGTTCCCAACCTAACAATAACTCTATAGCATAAGCAGGCAGCARATCAATTCCACAAGAACAATTGGGCAAGCAAAGTAATATAAGCAAAATATCTAAGAGTCCATTGCAGYAATAACTTWGTTCATTCT
Organism: Rhazya stricta; assembly: GCA_001752375.1. Lineage (NCBI taxonomy): Eukaryota > Viridiplantae > Streptophyta > Magnoliopsida > Gentianales > Apocynaceae > Rhazya > Rhazya stricta. The sequence goes on from MEJB01000105.1 coordinate 2,605,170, forward strand.
AACACTAACCTGATTCATTCTAGCTATGTTACAAYTGTTGATCGGYAATTGGCTTTTATCTGGTTATGCATATATGAAATAGTTCTTGTTTATTTCAAATATATTTAGTTTTGTACAACCATAACATGACTAATATTTCAAATGACAATAGGGTGGTAAAATTCTAATAACGTGATAAATATAAATGAAATTAAATATATCCTAACTATTTTTCGATCTCCGAATCTAAGTACTCATCCTCAGCCGTCATATTGACTTCACCCTCTCTTCTTGTTGTGAAAGGAAGAAGAGGTGAAGTGAGTAATTTACTCACTAAGTGGAACAATCTCCTTTTAACTGGGATTGAATGAGGTTTAAATTAGACATAGACATCAAACTTTCAGTTCTTCTTGGAATTCTTTTTTGATAATATTAGTATTTAGAATATGTCAAGTTTATTAAATAACATAGAGAAGCTTTCAAAAGAAAGAAAATAAAAACAAGGAACAAAGTTTGACATAGGAAAACARGAGAAAATAAAATATTAATACAATTGTTTTGAAAGTGCCAAAATGATTCTAAAATTTAATACTAAATTCCTTATAAAAATTATTAGAGTAAGATAGCCTAATAATACATAAGAAGAAAATAATGGAAAGGTATGTAATTTCTTCAAGCAAGGAAATAAAATAAAATAAACAAGACTAGCATGAAATAAAACAAAATATATAGAAGGTAAAACAAAAGGAAACAAAGTAAAAATAAAAAATGAAAAAATAAAAAAGAAAAAAAATGAAAGGAAACCACTAGGTCAGCCAAACATATAAAGATCTAAAGTTTTGTTCATTCAGCCAAATATATAAAGATCTGACTTTTTGTTCATGCTAGTTCGATAATTAGAGGTAGGTGAAACATGTTTTCCCTAAAATTCAAATCAAATAGTGTCCCCAAACAAAAGCAATGTAGTTTCATAGTATTCGAGACAAATAAAATCCCTACTCTTTAGAATAACAGGGCCGATCCAAATTTTTGTAATAAATTAAATAGGGAACTTGATAAAAATTCAGAGAAATGAGGCTATTCCACTTACTTTGTAGTGATGTAATTGCAAATCTACCTCAAAGACTCAGTCCTTGATTCATCTAGTTTGTTTCCTAGGATTGATGTGTTCACTGCAATAGGTAGTGGTATCTTGGTCTTTGACGTTAACTCTTTACCTCCTAACATTTAGAACATGGAGGTGTTCTGAGAACAGGTCTTTTTATATCTAACCCTAATACTCCTTAGTTTTAAAATTATAATTTATTTATTATCATTATTATTTTATGTTTATTTTTATTTAAATTGGATACTACGATGTGGCCTACTTGGGCTAGGGTGTTACAGCTTTCACAAGTGGTATGTCAATATATACTTGTTTCAAAACATCCAAGAATTTGTTGAATTGTTTGTCCTAATGCTACTTGTGGAATTATTGTGGAAAAGATGAAAGTTTGTCATTCTGCTGATCTGCTCTACATTGTTGTATTGAGCTAATCTAACGCAAAATTCTGTTTCTTTGAACTTTCTACTATTTCTTCATTTTCCTCTTCTACTTGGATTGAAATGGCTTCCTCCATTACCTAGAAGTTTCCAAGGGTACATCAAAATCTTTTCCACTTCAAAAAATGATTGCCTTATGATGGTCCTTGCTTTCATGTCTAGGATTTTCCTTGTTACCTGACAACGACCCTTGAGTTTGGTTATACAATGCATTAGCTAGCCTTTAATTTTCTAAATTTCTTGATGAAACTGCTTAGCTTTGAATCATTGCTGACAAATTTTGAATGATAGCATCATTCTTTGCCATTTCAACTTATTCTCTCTCTTTGCTCCTTTCTCCCTTCAGCCTAATCTTTCCTTCGTGAAACTAGCGCAAGCTGTGATCTGATACTTGACAAAAGAGTAATGTCAAGTCCATTCATCATTTTCTTGTGATAGAGAAGTAATTCATTCAGGATGGAACTAAATATAGGATAGGAGCAAAATCACCATCACTTGGAATCTTTTGAATAGGCAAAGAGGTCATAAATTGAAAGCAAATGATGTTCTCTTACGGAAAGTGTCAAGGTCAGGCCTCACAAGTAGCTCAACAAGGGTACCCGCCCCAAAAGATCAACATACTTGTAGCGAGAGAAGGGCTATGAAATCAAATCGAAAGTTGGATACTGATTTTGAGAATTCCTTTTTGCGCACCTTCAATAAGTCTGATAGATTGATCTGTGGGTGGTGATGCAGCTAYGCACAYTTTTTGGAATTTTCTAGAAGTTCTAATCGCCTCGCACTCCTTTATCAAGCTTACCATCTATATGGAATCCTCAGCTAGAGACTTTTATTACATTCCCTATAATAGACTCTGAAGGTCTATGAAAAAGTGAAGGTCTCGATATCGGCCTTCTTTTGATTTTTGAATTAGGTAAAGCAAAGAGCTTAGTCCTTATAGGTATCTAACTTCGCTAGCTCTTTGCACTGACCAAGAAAGGGGATGAAAGATACTAAATAAGAAACTAGGCCCTATCAATTACTTATTGCGAGAAAAGGGCAAAACAGAGGCTCTCTTTGCTTTGGGGATTATATGTCTTATCTTCTTGAAGTATGGCCTTGACTATGCCTTTCTTTAGCATTATTTCTCTCCTTCAAAGGGGAAGGGCAGTGGGTCGACATAACTCCTAATTGCTTGGTTTTTATACCTATATCATTTCAAAGAAACAAAACTTTTCAAGATGATAACTCCCATGGTGGGCTAATCTTATGCAAAGAAAAAGAGAAATTTCATATTTGAATAAGATGAGTTCTTTGAGGATCAGAATACTATAGCAAGGAATAAGGTGATGTTGATTCAAGTTCCTTCTAATTCTCAAGTTTAGTCGATTTAGATCACAAAGATCTTATACTCAGGCATATTTAGAAAAAGGTTAAGGTGTCGACTGCTCTCTCTAAAGGCTCTCTCTAAAATAGTCCTTTGGTTGAGAGCAATGTACTAGAGTGTATGTCCACAACCGCGTCACATGAACTACCTATACGAGGGGGTCCCAAACCCATACCATCTTTCGATAAACTGATTGTGGAGGCTGAATGCTTTCATCATTGAATATGATGAGAAGATCCTTACATGCCTATCGTATACGTATAGAATAAGAGAAGGGTGGCCTATCTTATTTCTTGACTGTGGTACCTGCCCTCAAAGAAAGACTGATTGTAGATGCTTCAAAGAAATATTATATGCACTTGCWAAGGAATTAATTAGAAAAAGAAGGCGAGGATTCCCTTTGAAAGAGATAACAGTTTGAAAGAAGGTCTGGCCATTGAGATAGAAGGAAAGTCTGTACTAAAAATTCCTTTCAAAGACATAGGAAACCCCACTCAAAGCTAGCATTCTATCAATCTTCTGTGTATTCTGATATAGGTGAAACCCAATATGTTCTACATGCTATTTTTAGATCATTTCAACCCTCTTTTGGGGTTTAAGCTTTCAATTTTTTATTTTTTTTTAAGAAAAAGAAGGCGAGGATACCTTTTGAAAGAGATGATAATTGAAAAGAAGGTTTGGCCATTGAGACAAAAGGAAAGCCTGAACTAAAAATTCTTTTCAAAGATGTAGGAAACCCCGCTCAAAGCTAGCATTCTGTCAATCTTTCATGTATTCTGATATGGGTGAAAACCCGTATGTTCTATACGTTGTTTTTATATCATTTCAACCATCTTTTGTGGTTTAAGCTTCCAATTTGTTTAGAAAAAGAAAGCGGGGATTTCCTTTGAAAGAGATGACGGTTGGAAAGAAGGTCTAGCCATTGAGACAAAAGGAAAATCTGTACTAAAAATTCCTTTCAAAGACGTAGGAAACCCTGCTCAAAGCTAGCATTCGATCAATCTTCTGTGTATTCCAATATGCGTGAAAACTCGTATATTGCATATGCTATTTTTAGATCATTTCAACCCTTTTATGTGGTTTAAGCTTTCATTTAGTTTATATAACCTAAACAATTGTCTAAACTTCGTGCATGTGGCCTTAGTTTTGATAAAAAGTGATATCATAGACTCTTTGCGCTTATATTAATTAAAAATATCTTNCCTTTTGAAAGAGATGACGATTGAAAAGAAGATTTGGCCATTGAGACAGGAGGAAAGCCTGAACAAAAAATTCTTTTCAAAGATGTAGGAAACCCTGCTCAAAGCTAGCATTCTGTCAATCTTTCATGTATTCTGATATGGGTGAAAACCCATATGTTCTATATGTTGTTTTTATATCATTTCAACCCTCTTTTGTGGTTTAAGCTTTCAATTTGTTTAGAAAAAGAAAGCAGGGATTTCCTTTGAAAGAGATGACGGTTGGAAAGAAGGTCTAGCCATTGAGACAAAAGGAAAATCTGTACAGAAAATTCCGTTCAAAGACGTAGGAAACCGTGCTCAAAGCTAGAATTCAATCAATCTTCTGTGTATTCTAATATGCGTGAAAACTCGTATATTGCATATGTTATTTTTAGATCATTTCAACCCTCTTATGTGGTTTAAGCTTTCATTTAGTTTATATAACCTAAACAATTGTCTAAACTTCGTGCATGTGGCCTTAGTTTTGATAAGAAGTGATATCATAGACTCTTTGCGCTTATATTAATTAAAAATATCTTGTTTTCCATAAAATTATGATTCAAGAACAAATTGTCATTTGAAGCAAAAAGTCAAAGATGAGTCAATGACAAACCTATAGCAYTGCCCTTTGCAGCTGACTRCTGTAACATTATTTGTATTGCTGGCAGCTATATAGAAGAGAAAAGCAGGTGGGAAGAAGAGAAAGCAAGGAACCAATCAAATGCTACCACTTGAAAAATCATATCAGGTAATCAGATGCTTCCATTTAGAACCCACTAAAGTTCTAGGAAAGAAAATAATATCACATATGATAAAGGAAAATCAAATCATGTCAGATAGAGGAAAATCATATCAGATAAGGGAGAGCTTTTTGTGGGATATCATATCTAAGAAGAGTGAATCATTTTTAATGAAGGAAAGCAGCACGGAAAAAAAAAAAAGAGAGCGATGACATGCAACACACAAAACGGATGAGAAAAGAGGGGAGCAGCCAAAAGGAAGAAAACAGAAGGTAATGAAGGAGAGCATAAAGGGGDAGGAGAAGCCGTCGAGTAAAGAGTAAGACAAAGAACCAAAGGTTCTTCACCAAAAGGCTAACTCCACTTTAGGTTTTTTTCCTTTATCCCTTTAAATTATTCAATGTTGTTAAACATTAAAGATTTAAGCTTTTGTATGTGTAAGAAAATGAGCTAAAGTTTTTTTAGTTAGGGTTCTTGATTAACCTAAGTGTTTAATGGTTTGAGATAGCTTAACTACAAAGTGTGTTGGTCTTCATACTTTATTCAATATTCTTTAATATTGTACATTCATTGCTGCCTAATCACTTTTTATGAATGTCTAAGATGTTCAAGGGTTGGAAAATCTTAGAATGGTGGATATAYTGCATGGATATGAGTCTCAGTTACCTTGCACCATTCATGAACACCATAGGAATATGGGTTTAGCTCATAGATCCTAGGAAACTTAAGTTAGGAGAGTTTCATAAGTTGAAGAGTTACACAAGGACAGTAAGGCTCAACAACTTGGCTTATTAGAACAAGAATCAGAAACCCTAAAGGTGAAATCATTTATGCCTCGTCTTGTATGTTAGCATATATACTTTGCTTTTGTGAYGATCCTATAGCARAGATTCTTTAGATTTCTTGCATTAGGTACTAAATCTCRAAAAGGTGAACAACTYAGTGTAACAAAAGTAAAAAACCAACAAACTAAAAGCGTGAGGTTACTTTGTGTTTCAACTACATAGGATAGTCACTTTCGTGTTGCACTAATACTGTAGTAGGAATTTTGTAGCAAGGTCCTATTATCTCAACTAGTAATACATAGGGGATTTGCCTAYCCTAACTTTCTTTTAACCTTATAATAATCCTTGTGTTGCTGTTGTTCTGCTTCATCGTCAGTTTTAGTAACTAGATCATTTTTTACTTTAATTAGTAACAATTTTCAAACCAATCTTTGATTTTATCTAGRAGTTGGTTCAYTACTTGAAACTCCAATCCTCATGGGATTGACACTCTACTCATTCTATATTACTTGCTCTAGGTATTCCACTCGTTGGTCAGTAAGACCCTTAGCTAGATTTTGAAAACCTAATCCGATTAGACTTTGTGGTCGACTTCTTTGAGACTTCTACCTATTTTTGACTATGATAGGGCAAAATCGCAATAGATAATTATCTAGGAGTTGACTTATACGTCATTACCCTTCCCTCACCCTCAACCCACCCTCAGAGATAGATGTCAATGCACTAGCCTCTAAATAATTATCAATATCATCAAATAGATTTCAAGATATGCCCGATATGATAAATTGTACACTCAAGGAAATAGATGAGCAAAGAATGAACTTCTAATAGCATTTGTAATCGGATTTTTCCATTTCAAAAGCTTTCCTTTTATGGAGATTGGCCTCAACAGTGACATAAGTTATCTAATAGTTCCCTATGCTTCCTTCTACAGTTGCATCAACACCTTTAATCAAGAACTTAAAGCTAAAGAAGTAATTTCAAGAAGTGGCTGAAGCTTTTAACCCTGCTTTACTATACATGATATGCAATTTCCTCCCCTTTCTACTTTCTAGGAGAATAGAAGGAATAGTAGTTTCCAAAGGTCTTCCCTAACCTTAAGAGAAATCTCAAAGCTATAGGCTTTAGGCCTATACCCAAAGAAGGTATATTATCTTAGTTATTAGAATCAGTCCTTTCCCAAGCAAAGCATCTGTCTGACTTTGGAGCTAAGCCCTTCTCCTTAGCTCAGTTTGTTCCCAACAAACTATCTATTCTCAAGTTAGTCCCCATAAGCAATTATCACTTATAGAATATTTTAAAAAAGTTACCTAGGCATAGATTTGGTTCCAAGTCATGTCATACTCACCTTCCTCCGGCTTATCATCCTAGAACTAACGATAATGTCTGTGTAAAATCCATACCAGAGTGGGACCCTTCCTCAATGTGATAGTTGAAGTAACTAGGCGCAGCTTTCAAAATTCTTGTTTGGTGTTGCAATGGCGCAACAGCATCTGTAGGTATAATCTTGAAACCCCTCCCTTGTCTTCAAAGATGGCACAGATTCCACGCATAAACCTTAGTTGTTCAAACATACCTTTATGCCCACACATGGTCTCTCATTCTAATTTCTAAATGACTTTTTACATAAGTTGCTTCTTTAGTGGTGCCAGTTGGACCTAAAGTAATAGACTCCTACTTTATGATGTTTTGAACAATGTTGAGATAGATAACATCACCCTTTCCCCTCTTCCTTACTAAGAGGGCAATCTTCTCAAGAAAATAACCCAAAGAATAAGGATAGCTAGAAGGAACTGGAAGCAAGATATAGAGGCATACTTGGAAGTCCTACTCAATGGGATTAGATTGCTGATGAGTCATCAACCTTTGATGATTAGTTTGTTGTTGAGAACCTGATGGCCGAACTAATATATTTGGCATGGTAGATGAACTTACTCCTTGATTACTCCATGAAAAAATCGAATGTTGTCTACACCTCGGATGATAAGTATTCGTATGAGATTGTTTTTCTTGTTGTAATCTCCCCCAAGAAACCGAAGCTAGATTCACTGGATATCAAATGAATGGCCCTTACCAAAGTATACATAAACAACTTAAGTAGCTGCCCCGATGTGCTCCTATTTCCATATTCGTTTTCTTTAAAATATTGGACATCAAAGATACCTGAGTTGTTGGAGTAGTCACTACATATTCTTGCAGCCGGCTATTGATAGTTGTTGTTAGCAATCAACTCTAAAGTCTCATATGCCTCATTGAAAGACTTCACAATAGCACCATTGGTCGATGCATCCACCAAAATACGAGTTTGAACATTGAGTTCATTGTAAAAATTATCCATTTGGATCCAGTGATGGATTCCATATTGTGGACATTTCCACATAACTCCTTAAAGCATTCTCATGCTTCATATATTGATTTCTCCGCTATTTTTTGGAAAGAAGTAATGTCATTTTTGAGTTAGCATTTTCCATTGTGAGAAAATACGTCATTAAATAMTTATTTTCCTAATCATTCCAAATGATCATTGAATCTAGAAGTAGAGCATTCAACCAAGCTCTACCTCTGTCTCTCAAAAAATAAGGAAACAATTTCTAGAGGTAGAGCATGCAACCAAGCTCTAGCTCTCTCTCTCAAACAATAATGAAATAATTTCTGGGGGAAAGCTCCTTCTATGATTCTTTGTATCTTGAATAAATCATTCACTTCSATGACCAAGCGAAGATGAAGATAAGGATCTTCGATAGGCATCCCACTAACTGTCCCAAAGTTTCAAGCATTTGAAAAATATCACCATCTTGAGCTCAATTTYGGGGTGCTTGATTATCTAGTCTCACAATATGATTCAACTCACAAAGAATAGACATAACATATTATCTTATTGCCCTAGCTTTTTCATCATCCCTTGYTACCACAATATTATACCATAGTTAACACTTACTCCTTTAACCAATTCCTCAATTCTAGCTAAAGCAAATCTCTCTCTTAGCTCACAGAGAAGAATGTTGATAATCTCAATGAATGGTGTGATTTCTTCAATATTATCAGATACATATAGAGTACAATAGGGTTAGCCAAGTAAAGTAGGAATAGGACTCCTTAATTTACTCCAAGACTAGCTAGACTCTATCTTTTAATACACAAAATAGACTAGGACTCTCTATTATTTAAATCCTAAATAATCTAATTATATTGAAGATAATGTACGCCACGTAATTAATCTTCAGAAGTCAAGGTATGCAAAATAGGATAAAATTTAATGTGCAATGATGACATTGCTTGAGTGTCTAGACAATTACTTCGGTTGTGTGCACATTAGACATACCAAAGTATGAGCGTATTGAGGAGGCTGATCTTAGAGTTACCATTTTCATAGTTATAATGAACCATTAAAAATAAAGTACATTTACTTGAAGTTTCTCTTACTTTGGCAATCTCCATATTGTTTGCCCTTCTTGTGATGAACACGATATAGAATTCACGTACGTCTTTTAGAGTACTTGGAAGACATCCTCTTATATCTAAATGTTAACATCATTTTAACTGGTAAAGGCCTCATTGGCTTTGCTAATAGAATATGTAACAGGACAATGGAAAAAGAGAGAAAACTAAGCAGCTTTTATTACAAAAAATGTCGAGCCATACAATGTGTAAGTTATGCATGAAAAAGCAAGTGGCTCATATTACAAATAGAGAATACCAACAACTTAAAATACATCAAACAAATGGGTAGCAGCTGCTACCATATCTAGAAATAGCAAAATGAACCTAAATTTTGGAGTGAATCATTTTGTTGTTTCCTAGTAGAGTTAGCATTGTTCCAATAGCCTGTCAACTAGTTTTTCCATTTATAAATTACATTTCTATCTACTCCTCTCTTAAACAGTCTTGTTTCTTGTCCGTCAATCTTTTGAGATTATCTTCTTTTGCCTTGTATGCTTTTGTTATTTTCAATTGTATATGAAGAGTTGATCTATAGAAATTGTTTCTAGTGAGAAGCCATTTTGTTCAGTTGTACTGCTTCTGTGTAACGAGGGTACATGGCTTGACATTTCTACTTTCGAGCTCATTTCTGATGCTAGCTTCTTATTAGTTTTGGGAAGAATCTTTGTCAATATATATAGCTACACATGAAGATTATTGGTGTCTA
>MEJB01000105.1:2621644-2682868 GCA_001752375.1 Rhazya stricta
ATTTTCTACGTAGAGTGCTACAGTACTCTACGATATTTGTATAGGAATTTCTATGAGGTCTTCTACTCGCATATTATGGTAGGTCAGTTTCGTGTAGAACTGGAGATGTCACCGAGTCTTCAGAGGACATAACCTTTGATGACGTCGATGGAAAAGGCAATAGTAGCTGTTGCATCTCTTCAGGGAATTTGGCTGCTGCAAGCTGGGATTTTTCTGTCAAAAATTCCTTCTAGTCTGGTGTGATGACCGGAGCCATAATCTTCTAGGTTCTTTGTCTGTGTTGACAAAACTCTATAATAGATGATACCTGGAAGGATGGTGGAATTTTGAATGCTGTCCACCATTTAATCTAGAAGGTTCTTTGTCTGTGTTGACAAAACTCTATAATAGATGATACCTGGAAGGATGGTGGAATTTTGAATGCTATCCACCATTTAATCTGGAAGTTTCTTTGAATGATCTGGATTTTTACTGAGGCATTGTATTCCACATATCATGACAGGACCCATGGTAAATAGAATTATGTGTGGAACAATGATAATGTTCCAAAATAGGATTCTTCTGGAGTCGATTTGTAGTGGGATTTGAAGGTATTGAATGCTGTTTTTACGAAGGATTTTTGGTTCAGCCATCCTTCGATAGTACCAAAGATGTCTCACCACTGGATGAACCAGAAAGGGAAGGTTGAGATATCACACACATAATCAACCATGTGTGTTGGGATTTGTAGTTCCGTATATAGAAAGAATTGTACCACGCCTGCTGGTAATCCAGTAGGTAAATGTCTCATGATAAAAGGGTTCACTCTTCTAGGTATCTAGAAAACCAAATTCCTGGTTGAGTTCACCTTGTGATTTCACCCATGTTTCAGGTGACAAAATATTTAAAATTTTGAAAGTGGAATAAGCAGGTTGCTGGTGAGTTTTTTTTAAGAAAAAAATATTTTATTTCCATCGACCCCCATATTTCTAAAATCATTTGGTAATGAATAGGGCTAAAGGATGAACTGGTTCGTAAAACCAATTCTGTCCAAAAAGTTTTTGAAATATTTTGAACGCTGAAGGTTCATAAAATGATTTTTCAAATGAAACAATATTTTGAAAAAAGGATTTTTTTTTTAATAAAAGGGGTCGATACTTTAGTTGATCTCTCAACTAAGGTATCTTCTTTGATATGAGAGGTATGTTGTAAAGTACCTTTTGCCTAGATTTGTTGACCTTTAGTAGGGACAACAGCCCTGCCTTTGTCGTTAGAAGAACTTGCTTGGAATTTGGAGAGGAGTTCTCTAAACTTGTTGGAATTTGCCAATTTCTCCATCAGCGCTTGAGATGGATACTGGGGATTGACTTTGATCTTTGACTGGAATTTTGAGGCTTCTTTTCATCTTCTTCACAAATTTCATACCAAGATTTTCTTGGTACAATCGGCGTTTTAGAGGTATTCTATAGGATTTTGGTGGCCACTCTCTCACCCTGAGTTTTTTCTCTCGCTTTTTTGGGTGGCATTATGATTTTGTACGAATTCTCTCGTAAGAAATCAGGAATGGAATTTGTATCTCATTTTATAGATTCAATATCAAAATCAAATATGCTCAAAATAGCTTGCCATTTGGCAAAAATTTGTTTTGATTCAAGGTTTTGAACATCTTTTTGTAAAATTTCTTTTGCAGATTTATAATCTATATGTAATAAAAAATTTTGATTTAATAAATCATTTTGAAATTTTTGTATGCTCATGACAATGCTCAGAATTTCTTTTTTAATAGTTGAATATGATTTCTGGGTTTCATTCCAATGTCTAGAAGTAAACTAGATAATGGATTATTTCCCATTTAACAATTGTTTAAGAATACTACCATACCCAATTTCAAAGGCATCAATTTTAACAATTTTAAACAAAGTGGGATCAGTAATATGCAAACAGAGGATTTCAGTTAGAAGGGATTTAATTTTTTTATTAAAGCAGTATGTTCATCCGTCCAGGGGATAGGATTCTTCTTTAATCTATCATGCAAAGGTTTGGAAATCCTAATAATAAAAGGGTTCACTCTTATAGGTATTTGGAAAACTAAATTCCTAGTTGAGTTCACCCTGTGATTTCACCTATGTTTTAGGTGAAAAATATTTAAAATTTTGAAAGTGGAATAAGCAGGATGCTGGTGGTTTTTCTCGAGGAAAAAATGTTTGATTTCCATCGATCCGCATATTTTCAAAATTGTTTGATAATAAACAGGAATTTTTGAAGGATGAATTGGTTTATAAAACCAACTCTGTCCAAAAAGTTTTTGAATTGTTTTGAACGCTAATGATTCATAAAAAGATTTTTCAATTGAAACAATGTTTTGAAAAAAGGATTTTTTGATAAAGGGGGTTGATACTTTAGTTGATTTCTCAACTAAGGTATCTTCCTTAATCTGAGAGGTACCTTTTTTCTAGATTTGCTAGCCTTTAGCAGGGACAATATCCTTGTCTTTGTCTTTAGAAGAACTGGCCTGGAATTTGGAGAGGAGCTCTTKGARCTCCTTGRAATTTGCCAGTGTTTCCATCAGTGCTTGTGATGGGATACTTGGAATTGAACTAGATTTTTTACTGGAATTTTTCTCATCTTCTTCACACATTTCATACCAAGATTTTCTTGGAATTATTTGCATTTGTGATCGGGATGATATGGAGGTTTTTTGTAGGATTTTACCTTCTTTTTCACTCTGTTGTTTCTCTCTCGCTTTTCTGGGTGGCATTGAGATTCTGTAAGAATTCTCTTGTGAGAAAATCAGGAATGAAATTTGTATCTCCTTTGAAAAATCAAATATACTTAATGTATCCTGCCATTGGGCAAAAATATGTTTTAATGCAAGATTTTGAACAAGGTTTGTCAAAATAGATTTATAATCTTTATATAATAAAGCTTTTTCATTTAATGAATCATTTTGAACTTTTTGTATGCATATGTTAATGCACAAAATATGCAAATATGTATATTTGCGCAAATTATGCAAACATGGAGATTTAACAACAAAGGATTTTAAATTTTGCAAATGAAAGGATTTGCTAAGAGATAAAGCATTTATATGAACAGAATATGCTTTAATGAGATTTAAATTTTTARCTTGTGGTTTTTCTAAGAAAGGAAAAACTAGACTGGTATTTTTAGTTTTAAAAGAAATACATTCGGAATTTACTTTATAAGGAGTTATGAATGTTAGGAAGGGAGTTCCTAAGATCACTGGATGACAAATATCATTTACAATCACAAATAGAGTTTTTATTGAAATGTTTTGAATGGATAATTGAAGCTTCAGTTTTGTATTTGGCTTGGAGTTTTGTAGACTTTCGAAATTTCTTTGGAGCTAAATTGCTTCCTTAGCAGATCTGTTTAGAAAATATTAATAAGCTCCCAGCTGATTTCTTATTTGTTCTTAGGGAAATAACATCTCAAAAATACCTCATTCGTATTACTATTTGTAATAGATCAATCAAATTGAGGCTTCTCCCTCAATTTTTGTAACACCCTAGATTAAGAAACTTTATCTCAACCCGAGAATGTCACCATTTACTCACTGACATGAATTTGCGAAAATTTTTGAAATAATAAAAATCTTGAAATTTAAAGTAGAAAAGATTATAAAAATCTCAGTAGAGTTTCCTCTGTAATTTCGACAATTTCCCCCTATATACATTCAAAGGTTCTCAAATGTTTTTAACACTCGTAAACAACATACATTTAAAACCCAACAAACCTAACATTTATCAAAACAAAAATTTGCAAAAACCAAAAGAATTTAAAGCACGATAGGCTAAACCAATAAAGAATATCTTAATAATAATACACAAAAATCATTCTATCTTATTCAGTAAAATTTATTTAGAAAATGCTTCGGGATATCATGGCTTGCCCACAAGCGACCACCACACACCATCTGGCTATACATCACCTGAAATGCAGAGTGAAGGAAATGGAATAAGCTATAAAGCTCGGTAAGTAAATCTCGTGCATGAATGCATGAATATGCTCTACATGTCATGAATTATAAAATTTCACTTTCTCGATGAAAACTTTCTACACGTTTCCATTTCATAACCTTTTCATAAAATCTTTCCTTTCAAAATGCAAGACTTGAAAAACCGTTCATTTCATTACAGTTATAAGCTCACTGACTGTAATGTCTAGCCATTAAGCTTTGCAGTGGGCCATTATTCTTTGGAACCCAATTATATTTTTACCGGTAGAACCGCAAAGCGGTTAACATCCCTTTATTTTTCCTTTCATCTTTTCACCTCCAAAGTGGTGAACATTACATATCTTCCTACCCTCCAAGAGGTCGGGTTGGGTGCGCTGGTCCCCCACGCTCCATTTCCCACTCACATCTTTCATGACTAGGTTTACACTCCTTTCCAAAAATCTTAACATTTTCCTGAACATAATACATTTATAAAATTCATTCCCTTTCAAAATTAATTTTTTAAACCATTCACTTTCTAAATGTATGAATGGCTCATGCCAAGAATGATGCAGAATACTATAACTATCTGCCCATGACATGAAATACATACAACTGTATTAAAATACCATTCAACATAACAATAGTACAAAATATAAATTACGTGAAAACATTCCACACAATCTCAACACATTTCATAACATAGTCCCATACAGCCATCACATAACACATAACGAAAAAGGTAGGCRAGTATGGGRACTTACTTATATAGAACTCATAGAYAACACATTTGATTTTCCTAAAAGGAATTTAGAGACATCAATACATATGCATTAATGAAATGTCATAATTTACTTACTTAGAGTCCTTTACGTTAAATGTTCTTATTCAAATTGCGAAATGGAATCCCTCGACCGTTCTCAACGTCAATGCGCTCGAAAATGACCTAATTGTGATTACAAAAGAAAGTCCATTTAACATTATTGTCCAAGCTTAAATATTCAACGCTTATATCCATGAATGTCATTTGCCAATTTTTAATTCATACTTAATTCCCATATCACCAATTATCACGTTCTTAAAGGAACAATTTAAACTCCTTAGCTCGGGTATTAAATCTAATCTATGTTTTCCCACAATTTCACTTTAGGATATAATTACATAGGTCATAAATTTGCAATATCGAATAGTAATATTTTCACCTTTAAATCAATAAACTCCAAGTGTCGTGGAAGTGGCATTGCGCCCCGGGCGTGTGCTCAAGCAACGCGCCCGCAACAGCCCTGGTCACGCACGAGGCCTGGTCGCTTGGGCACCTGGTTACTAGGCACCTGAGCACCTGTTGCTGGGCGCCCATTGCTGGACATCTGGGTGCCTGTTGCTGAGCGCTCCCAGATTTGGAAACTGGCAAACAACCAGCCAAAAACCCAGCTTCCGGCTACTGCTGTCTCAAGCACTTTCTTTGGTGGATGAAGGCGGCGGGCAACAGGCAGTGGCGGCCTGTCGGAACACCACGAGACAACACCCGAATCTGATGTTCGAACTGGAACGCAAGAAAGGGAAAAAGCCAATGAGAATAACAGCTTGGACTCTGGGCTGCAAGCTGCACGGTAACATGTAATACCCGAGATTTCTTTCTATGAATTTTTGTTTGATCGTTCAAATTTGTGAGCCAACTAGGGTTGGATAAATTTATATGTGATTGTCATTTCAATAAGTATGGAATTTTTGTACTTGTCGGATTAAGGTCCTTAGTTAAAGGCTCAACTAGTGGATCTATTCGTTCTTAGTCGAAAGTGAGACTGTTATCGAAAGAAAGCCCGTTGAATTTAATTTAAAGATTTGGGTTAATTATGGATGGGAAGGCCCAAATGATTTGGGTTATGGTGCAAGTTAAAAAAAAAAAAAAAAGAGAAAAACCTAAAAGCCCTAAGTCTTCTTCAACCCACCCTACCTACCGCCGCCCACTCCAAGAGAAACCCTAACCAAGCCGCCCCCTTCCCGAAACTCCTCCCCACCGCACACACGCCGTCTCTTCCTCCCTCTGCTCATGCTGCCGATCATCGCCGCATGCTGCGCCGCCTAGATTTGTAACGAGCCACCGGACCTAACTGCTTGGAGGACCCTGCCGGCAATGCAGCTAGGCCGAACGACAGCCGCTGTGTTTCTTCTTCTCCCCTCTTTCTCCTGTCGATGCAGCTTCACCGTCAGAGTTCTAGTGTTGTCGCACGGATCTGATCTCCCCTCGCAGCATGGTTTCGGACATCGGACCTGTGTGCCACTACGTAAGGGTCTGCTGCCTAAAATCGAAGCTCGCTGGTCCTGTTGTTGCCTGGCGAGAGCACCCGATCGGAGATCGTCCAGATCTGGAATCTCCTGAAATTTGCCGTCGATTCCTCTGCCTATCGTGCTGCTATTGCCCACTGTCCAAGCTCGTTGGAGCTGCGAATCACTGCTGCACCGCTGCTAGCATCACTCGCCGACCTTTCGCTATTGCACTTCCTAGATCTGCCTACATCTTCTCCTTCTTCTTCTCTGCTCGACCGACGTTGCCATACCATTCTCGAGACACTTGGACTTTGTGGACTTAAAAGGTGAAAACATTATTAATTAATATTGAACTTTATGACGTATGAATTTATATTCTAAAGTAAAATTGTGGGAGAACATAGATTAGGTTTAATATCCGAGCGAAGGAGTTTAAATTGTACCCTTAAAAGACGTGATAATTGGTAATGTGGAAACTAAGTATGGATTAATAATTGACAAATGACATTATTGGAATAAACACTGAGTATCTAAGTTGGGACAATCGTACTAAATAGATTTTCCTTCTGTAATCACAATTAGGTCGTTTCGAGTGCCATAACGTTGAGAACAGTCGAAGGATTTCACTTCGCGATTTAAATAAGAACCCTGTAACGTAAAAGACTCCGGGTAAGTAAACTCTCGCATTCTCATTAACGTATATGTGTTGTTATTGAATCTGAGTTCTATGTAAGTAAATTCTCACATTTCATTAATGCATATGAATGGATATATATGAATTCCTTTAGGTGGATTAATGTGTTGTTATATGAAATCCTATGCAAGTAAACCCCCATACCCACCTATCTATTTTATTGCATGTTATGTGGTGGCGGTATGGGATTGTGTTATAAAATGTGTTGATTGGTGGAATGTTTTTACTTGTTTAATATCTTGTACCGTTATTATGTTGAATGGCATGTTAATTACAGTTATATGCATTTCATTTCATGGCCATGTAGTTAGTGTTCTACATCATTCCTGGCATGAGCCATTCATACATTTAGAAAGTGAATAGTTTAGAAAATAAAATTTTGAAAGGGAATGTATTATATAAATTGTAACGTGTTCGGGAAAATGTTAAAGTTTTTTTGAAAAGGAGTGTAAACCTAGCCATGAAAGATATGAGTGGGAAATAGGGTGTGGCGGACCGGCGCACCCGAACAGACCCTCTGGGAGGGAAGTAATGATTTACCTCTGGGAGATRAAGAGATGAAAGGAAAAGTAAAGAAATGTTAACCGCTTTGCGGTTCTACCRGTAGAAATGTAATCAGGTTCCAAWGGAYATATGGCCCATTGCAGCTTAATAGCTAGGCGTTACGCTCTAGTGAGCTCACGAATGTAATGAAATGGAAGGTTTTTACAAAGTTCTCGCATTTTGAAAGGAAAGATTTTATGGAAAGGGTATACAAGAAAATGATTTGAAAGTTTTCATTGAGAAATGTGAARTTTTATAATTCATGACATRTAGGGCATGYTCATGCATTCATRCTTGCGATTTACTTACTAGGCTTTTTAGCTCATTTCATTTCTCTCATTTTGCATTTCAGGTGATGTGTAGCTAGATAGTGCTAGGAGGTCACTTGTGGGCAAACCAAGATACCCTGAAGTTATTTTAAATGAATGTTATGGATTAAGATGGTTGTTGACTAGAATGGTTTTTGCTTATTATTAAGTATTTCTTATTTGGTTTAAATTCTTTATTATTTTCGCAAATTCGTGTCAGTGAGTAAATAGTGACATTCCCGGGTTATGATAAAATTCCGAATCTGGGAGTGCTACATAGCAACCAACCGCGACGACACACACACAGGTGGGCCATGGCTAGCTGACAATGGACTTCGATCCGAGCAACATTTGGAGATCCGCAGACGATGGCGATTAGAATCCCATTGCTCGCAAGCAAGAAAGCAAAACAGTAACGAGCGGCGTCACGTGGCTTACCTCTCCGAGCAATCGCAAATCTAACTGATTTGGACGATTGCTGAAATCGACGAGCATAAAGGTCCAATGTCCCTTCAAATTTGCAAGCCTAGCCGGTGAAAAGGTGTCGAGCAGAGGGGAAGTTAGCAACCAAGACACCAGCAAGCTCCGAATCTGTACATGGCGAACAAGGAGAACCACCACAAGCGATCCAGTCGAGCAGTGAGCAGTTCGGCAGCAACCGCATGTACCAGACGAGCAAGGAAGTGGCGATGGCATGGACCGCGAGGGAGAAAAATCTGGGCAGTAGCGGCGGATCGATGGCACAATGATTGTGGTTTCAGCAGCTCTGAACAAAACCAAATCCGATCCAGAGACGCAGTGATCTCATGCGGGTTTAGGCGATGAGCAGCTGGCGGGCATGCTGGCACACTGGCGAGCAGCAGTGGCGATGATAGGTGCGGCTTCGACAGAGGGAGAAAGAGGCAGCATGAGTGGTAGAATTTTCACGAGTGGGGGGGCGACTTAGGGTTGTCTAGGGTTTGGGGAGGAAGAAGAAGGTTTAGGGTTCCCCTTTTTCTTTTTTTTAACTTGGGCCCTAACTCAAATCTTTCAGGCCTTCTCATTCCATAACCAATCCAGTGCATTAAATTAAATTTTACGGGTTTTTCATTTCGTTAAAAATCTAGTTTTCGACTGAAAAATGAATAAGCCCAACAAGTCAAGTCTTTAACCAACCAAGGATCCTCATTCCATTAACACGATAATCTCATACTTATTAAATGTACAATTAAAATATTGATTTGGCTAAGGGACATGAAACTGGCAAATCTTCAAGATATTTGAGGTGCTCGAAAATCTTCGAGGGGAGGTAATTGTACCGTCTTTGATAAGAGATGCAAAGATTTTATTGGAACGCATAATATCAGGCTAGCCTCCCGATAGAAAACCATTAACATGGAGTGCTTTCAAGGGAATGTCTTTCTCTACGAATGGAGAAGCGAAGAAATTGTTCAACTTTAAGCAATCTAAAGGAATATCGGTAGCAAAATATTCCCACAAGCTCTTTAGATAAGGATAAGTTCGTCCCTAAGTAATATGAAACAATTTTTTGAAGGTGATGAGATTTGAAGGATTATTAATGGAGAGAATTCAAGTTGTCGGTAGTGACCACACCCGATTACTTTTGACRCTTACCAAAGRGTTATTTGAAATGACAAAAATATTAAAATGAGAGACAACATTATTAAAAAGAGAGATGTGGAAAGAGGAATTAGAGGCATGGCCGATTTGATAACTAGAGCCAAGTGCAGAGTTCAATATCAATAATTAAGGGATCGAATTTAGAATCACGACTAGCCAAGAGGTTTGCACTCTTCCCAGTTGGTGGCAAAATATACTAGTTAAGAGGTTTGGTAAAGCCAYTGATCGGTTCTGATAGAAACATATTAAGGTAGAATTTGGATTATAACATTTTTTAAAGTGAAGAATTTGTTTTTACTTCTTCAATGGAGAATTCTCTTCCAAATCAAAGAAAAATTTCCACTAAACCACAAAAGATGAACAATAACTCTAACAAAATCAAAGTTGTAACCATAATCAATTAAGGTTTACTAATCGATTATGATTTCGATGAATTMCCTTAACCAATTTGTCAAAGGATAGTTAATATAATCATCAATTATGATTTTTCCATTATCGACTATTTTAATTAGCCATTTCTCATTAATTAATGTTCGAACATGTTAATTAATATGCTCTTTTCAAATGTAATAAGTTGGTAACATCTCCATACATTCTTGAAGAATAAAAATAATAAAAATAAAACATTTAAATTTCAAAATTCTCAATTTCGACATTCTTCATTGAACCAATCCAAGTTGCTTTTCTTCACCAGAGCGGTAGATGGCCTTACAAACATGATCAATGAGAATCATTCATGGTAATTCCCATTCCCTAGTCCACAAAGCCCCGACCATACTACTAATTCAAATCATGCCCAATAATTGGAAGAACCTTTTCGTGATGGGAAAACTTAGCACATAGTTCACTTAATTCATATCAGGAATATTCTTTATCCATGTCTATAAGGAACGTAATTTGGTACCTCATGCACCTGCTAACAATGTCTGGGAATACTTGTAATATTTTTCTCTTTTTCTAATTTTACAGGCTAGAACTCGAGAAGTAAGCCACCAACAAATACTATTAAATATCTTCGATTCTTATTCTATCTATAGAAGTTGATTTGTTTCCTTAGATAGAAATTTTCATTCTAGAAAGATATAATTTTTTCKAACTTATAATTCATAAAGACCCAATACTTTCGCTATATTCTATATTATATTCTGAATTTACTTCCAATTTAATCTAGTAGAATCCCCCACCATCACAAGTTTGCTTTCCCTATTATTTTATCAAAGAGGTTTTTTCTTAGTTGAAGACCACATACGGTACCAAAAGATATGGCAATTTGATATTGGATGGTTGCCTTGCATAGTCAAGAAAATTTGCAGCCTCCAAATCAGACGTAATTTTAGTGTTGTTACAGAATGTCCACACGTTGACCTCTAACTCCTTTGGAATCGTCCAAGAAGCTGAAATTGTGAAAGTTGTGTCAGTAACCCATACGCAAAGCAAAAAAGATGTACAAATTATAGTTGCACAAAAGATGTACAAATTATAGTTGCACAAACAGACAGAGAGATGGTCTAGACATTATCTAGAAGATTTTTTAGCAGTTTCTCAAAATCGACATTGACGAGAAAATTGCATCTCTAGTAGACTGATGAATATGATCGAAGCAAGACTTTGTATTCTCTAAAGCGAAACGTTAACATTACAAACCCTCAAGAGATTAGATAAATAATAGCACACAAAAACGATAAGAACATTTTCCTCCTGCACAAAGAAAATTAAAACTCTAGCAATTTACTAATATAAATAACATGAACAAATAAAAGATAATTGGAGTCGCAACCTCTTATGCAAGATATTTCAAGGCAAAACTGAAATATATGTACGATTTTGAGTGACAACCTTCTATGTAAGAAGCAAGCTACCAATTTGATGCAAGTGGCTAGGCAACTACCTTCACTAAAGATGAACATAACATTTTGTACTTCACATGAGCAAAACGAGAAACCAAAATACCAAGATCCTTCATTTTTAATATCATGTTTCACATTTTCAAGGTTTGGATTATTGTCATAGCAATGCTTTTTTAAACGCGATTGTCAAACAGAAAACAAATAGTCAGCTCGTACATGCAAGCCAAAGGATTCACCAATAATCATGACCAGCTCCTTCTGATCCCAACCACAACCATTAGTAAAAAAGGTTCAGAAAAACATGGGGCGAGATAAAACATTCAATGATTCAAATACAGTAAAGGGAAGGGTGGGCTCTGCTGGAACTTTGCAATCTTCTTACCCGGTTCGCAAAGATGCTCCAGAAAAGCAGTTTATGAAAGTCCCAAGAGTACTTCATAGCCTAAGGTGCTAGTTATTGGAATCCCATAGGAAGGATTGACAACGTGGCCGATCATAGTAATTGAAGAGTAATAGGAGCAAAGATATTTATTTTAAAAAAAAAAAAAAAACAATTTGACATAAGTATATGAATTAGCATATTTAAATACTACATCCAATTAACAAAAATTTAAAGTCATTAAGCTTTTCTAAATTCCAAACTGTGACTCCAGAGTTACACATTCAACAAGATTTAAGAAACTTCCAACAACCTGGAAGAACTTTACTCGACCTTTCAGTTTTTAAACATGAATCATTCTCCCAAGGTTGTCGAGGTTGGAAACAAACTACACAGTCATTTGATGAGGATAGTAACTGACAAAAGAATATTTCCAAAATACCTCAAATATGTTAGCCCTTCATATAATAATAAGAAATAATTAAACAGTCATTTTTCTGTAAATTATGTTACTTTTTGGTAAGCATTTATCTATTATCTACTCCATTTGGGAGTTCAGGAAACTATTGTTGCTCATGTGCTAGCTCAATATGTAACTTTCTTTTCCTCAGGGTTATGTTCTGGATCCACTTTCAGTTTTCCAAATGAGTGACACCTTGTAATAATCAAAATCAATTGTTTGCCTTAAATAATGCCGCACCTATTCTTAGCAAACAGCATACACTAAGTGATTATTCTTTCAGGATGTCAAATGGAAGTAGCACAAAGACCATAGCTTCGAATTCTGAACTAGACGCTTTAGAACCTGAAATAGACAAGTGGTAGGAAATGTTAAAGAAATTGACCTAGGCCTAACTCAAAAGCTGGCTCAGGGACAATGATTGGCCAAGTCAATCTAAGGGGCAGTTTTCGCATACTCCTAGCTACTGTGAGATCTTAACACAGCCCGACACCCAAGACTGGACATCTAGAGCATTTGGTTTGCAGGACTGACATCAGCTTACTCGAATCAGCTTAGATACCATGTTCAAAATGGACTTGGGCCTAACTCCATCCCAAAAACTAACTCATGGAGGGATTGCCCGAGTCAATATAATGGCAAGAAAACATATGGAGCATGAAGTTTGCAGTACTAGACATCTATAAGTGGCTCAACATCGAACTAGGCTGGCTGTTATACCATGATGAAATGGACTTCCGCCTAATCCCAYTCCAAAAGCTAGCTCATGGAGAGAGGATTACCCAAGTCAATGTAAAGGGCACTTCCCAAACTCGTAGCTGATGTGAAATTGTAACAGGAAACATAAATAGTATTACTACCTTCACCAAAATAACACTAATTCTGTCGTAAGTATAGACAGAAGATATTTTTACTTGATAATCAGGATAAACATTGTTAACAAAGAGATTATGAAAGAGATTATTAGAAATCTTAAAACTTTGTATGTAAGATGCTAGTAAAATAGCACAACTCCTCAGATTATAGTATCTCACAAAAAGGCCAAAAAGATTTTGCATTTGAAAAGAGAACAGTGGATAGAACTCCAAGTGTGAGATGAGCTCCTAGTTTTGCTAATAAGAGCTATGAGCAATCCATCATAAACTAAATGATCCCCAAGCAAGTGAAAGTTGCACGAGTGACGAAATCAAGAGAGCATGAAACCAACAGTTCACTCACCAGCGAAGGATACTGCAGAAGCCATCCTAATACTGGAATCTCATASAGAAATACCTTGATAGATGGCCAAAATCCACTGCRGAGAAATATTTTTCATGYATCACTGCCAACTGGATAAAATTAAAGAAAGGACTAAAAGAGTTATGAAAATTTGTCCCCTGAGAAATTACAAATAGGAGCTAACCCGAAGAGGAGAATGCATCCATACAATTCAAAAAGTATACCAATTATTGGCCAGCGGACAAATATCAAGAAAATCCCAAGAAGAAATGATACAGAACCCTGCAGCAAGAAAGCCGGAAAAATTAAACACTCCAAAACCTCTATTGCAATAATCCCTAGATCTTGTTGAAGCAAATGAAATAAATTTAACCAAATAATACATTCAAATTTTCTCCTCTCACCAATTATATAGTATTTTTTAAAGGATAAATAGTTATTTGCTTCCTTTTCTTTTCTTTTTTTTTTCCTTTTTCTATTTGATGCTTCGTCAGTGCAAGAACAGCTTAACAAGATTGATGATGGAAAAAAGGCCCAGAACTGTGGTAATGTTGTTACAAGAAGGAAACTAATTATGCTTGGCAGACAATGTCCCAATGAGAAAAACTCGGACATCAACAAGATCCACCTTAATTGATGAAAAAGTTAGGTAAAATAAAGAGAAAGGGTGAGTGAACTTGGATTGGATAAAAGATATGATGTCAGAGAATGGTCTAATAAACTACAGAAGATCCTGCTCATCAGATGATTTTCAAGAAAACGACGTCCTTGCCCACAGTCAATACCTTATAGTTCATCTTATTTGTGAACAGATGCAGTGTAGAATGCCAACCAAGTAGGAACGTGACACCAGCCAACCAAAGCATCTTGCAAAAAGAGATGAGATCACAATTAGTCAGTGCTCTCTCAACTTAATGTCATGTTATGAAAATTAAAGCTGCAAAATAAATACTAATCACCATTAAATTCTTACGTTTCCCAGAGCAAGCAAACCCCTATCGAAGAAAAGGATCACAGCAAGAAATGAGAAGAGTATACCGAAACCAATGAGGCCCAATCCAATCTCTGCAAGGTCAAATCAACAAATATATGCCTAACTTGAATTTAAGTGACACTTGCCAACATAGCAATTCTATTAGTTGCAATTATTCGCAAAAGGGGAAAAGAGTATCAGAAATCTACGGTGCATATCAAATTATTCACATTTATGATAAAGACTTACAATCACAAAGAATAGTTTCTCAAAAGACATAGGAAGTAGCAAACAAATTGGAGAGAMTAAAGAGCCACTCAATTGAGAATTTATTTTCCAGCATTTTTAGTGTAATAACAATGAGCAGTATTCTAAAGATAATATTGTCACTATTACTCTAGTTAACTACACTTATCCTTTCTTTTTCCCTTCTACGTGGGAAATGGAGGAAGCTTATATGAATTTCATCAAAATATTTCTTTTAGAAAGTCCTAATGAAAATAACAAAAAATTTTACCCTCTGAAGCTTATCTTTGATTAATTTTAGAACCACTTTTTTGTTTAAAAGTAGTGTTGTCTTCAGCATTGGAAAATTACAGAATGATCAAGTGCAAGAATTACCCAGATGTATTGTTATTTCCTTTACAAGTTACACAAACCATAAAAACCTTCTAAGATGATCCTACATCAACATTGACGAGAGCTAGGTTAGATTTCATTTTCCCCAACAAAACAATAGTAAACAAATTCATGTATCAACCGTGTTGATTGACAATTGACAGTAAGACTCCTACTATACTGCCAATATCACTTTTATTATTGGACCTCAATCTGAGTTTTCTTTGTGGTTTTGTTGTAATTGACAGCTAGAGCTGTAGTACACTCCAATCTGAGCACAACGTGTTGAGGAGTTAAAATATATATAAACATCATGCTTTGATTGGTGTAGCAGAGGATGTATAGCAACGAGTGTAGTAGAAGATCTGGAGCCATAATTGACTGCTTAATTTTAGGTTTCATATTAATGTACAATATTGTGCAGCACTTGTTACTTTTCCGATCCAGATGGCATAAGAGCCATGAAATTGCAAAATAAGTACATAAGCTTGCTATGGTCTCAGCACTTATATCAATTTTCTATACAGATTCATTAAAATTATTTAGAAAGAAACAATAATTTATATAGTTGAGTCACAAGAAAAACTTCACTATAGTCAATTAGCATCTAGAGCTAGCTACTATCAAAGCTCCATCAACAAGTGGATAAGACCCAGTCATAGTGTATACCAGTGACCAAAAATAAAGGGGCAAAGATCTCCTCCCTGTTCTATGAAAAGGGCATTACTGCCACACCAGGAACACGTATACAAGATTTCTTAGGTCTTCAATGAGTTCTGCCGAGTGCCTGGTATCCTTTTCTTTTTCTTTTTCTTCAAATTTGAAAATCACCTTCCATCTTCAGATATTGAAAGCTAGTACATTTTAGTTACTAAGCCATCGAGTAATTTTGAACTAAATACAATTATATCATCCATATTTATCTTCAATTCTTCATATATATCACCAAAACGTATATTTCAAAGTATATAGTGTGGATATCTATATATATATATATATATATATAGAGAGAGAGAGAGAGAGAGAGATGTGTGTATGCGTAACTTAACCTCAGAACATGTTCAATTTGGGAGTAAAGAGCTAGTATTAAAAAAACCCCAAAATTGCGGACAATAAAAGTTAARAGCAATGAAAGGTGAGCCAAATCACATCAATGGTCGATTATTACTTTTCTGCTCACTAAGTTCAAATGCCATTGTGATGTTCCTATGCGTCCTCCTTCAGAGCAATGGGATGTCCCTTCAAACACACTGTAAGGTAATAATCAAAGGAAGCAAATCAACAAACAAGTAGCACATTTTTTAGCAGAATATATGTCATTTGCAGATAATGGAGAATCAGTTCCAAGATCCAGAACAGATTGTGAAGGAAATCACGCTTGGAAATGGAATGCATGAGTTTCAACATAAAAGATCCTCCACCTGATGAAGACTTACAGTTCAAAGATCAAATATAATCAATTAAAATTGTACTCCCACATGCTTATAGTAGACTTAGCATGTTCAATCCCAAACCCTCTAACTACCAGAAAACAATGAGAAGGAAAATGAAAATCAAATCAGTGCTAAACTACTATAAATATTTCTATCCCGCAACTCCATGTCAAAGCATGGAAGGCCAGCTTACTATTTCCAAGTAATATGCTAAATTCATTATTTATAAGCTTAGCTTCCGGGATCAAATTCATGTAGATTTCCAAAATAATTTTATGTTCACCTAACTTTGGTGGGTAAAGTTCTCAAGAATATGCTCAAAAGCTAWAATAGTTTCCTTCAGATTTGGATTCAGTGCTTGTGTCTGTTCGCATGTAAAATGAACAAGAAAAATAAGGAGCTATCCAACATGTTGGTGACCAAAAAATTAAACGCAAACAGTCAGTTTAAATGAGCAATTTGAATAACTGAGAATGCATAGCTCAACTTATACACCTAAAAAGTACAAACTAATAGGCAGTAAACTTCTCCATAGATTCTGAAACACTAAAGAATACAGCTTTCATTTGTTTACCTCTCAGGGGAAAGTTGAACATCTAACAATTTTGTCGGATAACATTTTGTGCAATACAAATAAGACTTCAGAAAACTAAATTCAAGGAGAATGAGACAAATATTAAAGACTCTTAAGAGATGCAAGCAACAAAGAAACAGCAAGTAAAGAGATATAAAGGTATGTCTAGGACAATTAAGCATGACAAGTTACAAAAAATCAAACGAGAAGGGCAACTTCGAGAAAATCAGGTTTACTGCAGAAAAAACAGGATGAAAAAAGTGAGGGTTTCGAGGCTTGGAATCTGAGTCACCTCAGCTCCAACGAATTGGAATTTTACAGCCTGCATATTGGTATTCCTCCTTAAGTGATGGGCAATATGCCTCTTGCAGTAAACGAGCTTCGTCTACTTAGAATTGAGTACTTCAGCAATTGAAGAAGCAAGATGATGAAAAGGATCCAGCAATCAAAGTATTTCCTCACAAATTAATTCAATTCAATTGAGAGAGTCAAAGCTTAAAATCAAATCGACCAATCGCAATACCAAATGAGCAGAAATTTACAAGGATTTAGACTCTAATACGGGCAGAGGTTTTTCAGGATTTTGGTCGAGACGCATGTTTTATTTGGCAATATTTATTAGCATTTCTTTTTTTGACGAGTAATATTTACAACATACAGGGAAAAGGAAAAGGAAAAGGAAAATGAAAATATGCAAATGGAGTGTTTACTAGTTATTATCATTTTCGTTTTATATTACATCTAGCACTTCAAATTGATTATTTTTTCATATGACTTAAATAATTTAATTAAGTATTTATTAAGTGTCTTTTCATTTTATCCCTTAATTTGTTAGCCCTCTAACTTTCAATCAATAAAAACTTTTCATTTCCAATGTAGAAAAAGGGAAAGGAGGAAAGCAAGACAGAGATAATATCTATTTTTTTGAAATTAATAAACTTATTTTATTATTTTTATTTAAAGTTTAAAAATCTTTAGGAACTTGTTATCTTGCATGCACAATCTCATTATGACATAATTTAAAATGGAGATAATCTCAGTATTACTTATCACTTTTTCTAGGATCTATTTATTAAATATAAAAAACCCTCAAAGTAGTAAACTTTTAGGTATAGTTACTCCCCTCTTGTCAATCTTCCTAATAATCTAGGGGCATTCTTAAAAAATTTGGGTGGTCTAACTATTCCAACACTGTATTTGGCCAATCTATCAGGTGCCATGTTTGTCCCTCTCCATTTCTATACTATTTTGCATTGCTAATCTTTCCTGAGCAAATCTCACATAGGCATTTTTAACCAAAGCAACTATAAGAGGAAGTCGGTTGAAAGTGTTATGAAGCAAGGTTGTACTCAAACTTAATATACGTTTCTCCCTCACAAAGATTCTTGTAAATCATTGTAAAATGTTTCCAGTCAATGCAAGTAAATTCATTTTCTACATCGTTAGACCTGTAAAGCATTTATTCATTGATCGTCCATTTATTTGCAATTGCAACGGCTATAGTAGATCATCATGCACCTTTAGAACTCAATATTTACAAATATTTGATATATCACAGTTGACTTTAAGCTTCAAAAGTCATCCCGAGGCAATTGATATTAGAGCTATGGTTAGTGACAAGGCTAGTGCTACAGGAACGAAAGATGTTGGTCCATGGAACAAGCTAGGAACTAAAAAAGCTAGGTTGGAGGTTGTGGAGGTCATTGTGAATAAGATTCACAAATTGTGTCGTGGGAAAAGCAAAGATAATGATAACTCTTTAATTAGAAGGGTTCTATTGGTTGAAAAAGATATTATCCACCAAAGTGGCAAACTAGAGGAAGTTGGTTGCGCTACGAGATAGATGGGTAGGGAAATTTAGTCATGAGGTGAGAATTGAAAGACACGATGTGAAGTTACAAGAGGGAYGCACATCCAACACAAACAATGAAAAGGTAGTTCAAGAACATCGAATCATATTTGAAGGTGTGAAGGATGAGTTGAGGACGGTATCCTTGACCCTTGGCCGAGTCATTATTGGAGGGGCCACTTAGCCCCAACCACCCAAAAATATGCTAAAGGTAAGGGAACACAAGGTATTCAAGGAAAGTTGATAATTTCTTTTTACTATATTAATATTTCAAAATACTGGGTTATCACTGATTGAAAATTGACACGACTGCTACATATTTGGAGGTCGATAAGTTATGGTGGTGAGCGTAAGTGGCAGATATGAAATCCGAACATTTGACCATTGAGGTGTGAAAGAAAATAAAGCAAGCCACAAAGAAATAAATTTTCTAACAAAATATAAAATACGAAGCTTGTCATAAGTTAGAAAATTAAAGSAYATGAGAGCTATCTGAGACTATGTTAATGGTTTCTCAGCAAATCTGCTCCAAATCATGAACATGTTTSAGAAAGATTAATTCTTTATGTTGATGGAAGGGCTCAAACCATGTTCAAGGAATACATTATATAGACAAAGGTCTAGGATCTCGCTCAAGCCATCATTATGACAGAAAGTTTGATTGATTTTTATAAGCCCAAGAAAGATAGGAAGAAGTCCAATACCAACTAAGTTGAATGCGCTAGACTTTTCAATCCATACTTCTTCAAGAGTGGGAGAGAATGAGCATCCAAATCAAGGGTGGAAATCAAAAAGCACCAAACAAAAGCCCCTTGGGCCAAAAGGGAAACGAAGTAAAGAAATTCGATGGATGCTACTTTTGTGATGGACCACACTCTTATGTAAAATGTTTGCAGAGAATGCTCTAGATGATGTAGGGCTCCTTGGGTCCAGCTTGGAGGTAGTCCAGGTAACTATTAGGCATAATAGTCCTAGTGAATTAGAAAGTGAAGGGTAGGAGAGCGATATGGTCAGAGATTTTTAGAGTTAAAACACCTTATCCCACAACTTAGAAAAAAGAACCCTACAAATAGAGTTTCCTCAAGCCGAAGCACTAAACATTAGAACCTGAAACCATGGGCTTGCAACAAMAAAGGACTCATGTGTACGTACTTGAAGGTGAAWGAGAAATAAATTTGGATATGATTAATACTAGAGCTACCCATAATTATCTCGCTGCTATGGAAGTGGAACAACTGGACCTCCTATTAGAGAAAAGTGTTGGTCGAGTAAAGGCTATCAATTCTTCTGCCCAAGTAGTGATAGGTAGTTTAAAAGTCATATGCATAAAGATGAGACAATTCAAGGGTAGCTCTAATCTCAATATGATGAAAATGAATGATTTCTGACCTATTTTGGAGCTTAAATTCTTGTAGGACACTAGAGCCATAGTTTACTCCATGCTGACTCACTTGTTGTGTGAGCATGTAAAACATTGTCTGGATAATTCTATAAAACACTCTATGTTCAACATTGAAGTGCTTAGTCACTCTATCATTTAGTTTGACAAATCTCCTTCCTTGTGCAAGGATTTTACTAAATTTAGTTTAGTCATAGTCTGCTAGAGAGAATCCCTTGTTGGTTTCATAGTACTAAAAGGCCTTGAAATGTATATTTAGTATCAAATTAACTATATCAAAATCCAAACTCATTTTCTCTATTTTACATCGCTTATACATGACACTCCTTTAGTTTCATCATCTATGATTTTGGTCAAATTTTCATAGAATTCATGAATAAAATCACATTAAATATCCTCATGACCTATTGTTAATAGCCTATGCCATCATAATCATTAAACATTATCTCTAAAGTTAGGAATGCATAAAATACCTGGGTTGAGACAATTCGACTAGGAATGATACTCTTATTGTTGACCTTGAATTCTTGATATTTGCTTCAATTTCATTGTTCATAAATCCGAGCTTCAAAGCAGAAGATTTTTCTTCAATATAGACCTTCAATTTCCCCTTTTCATCACCAATAGAACGAGTTCCCATAATTCTTACCGTTTCAAATTATACTYAATATGATGTGCTATAGAGGCATTTTCAAAGGCTTTTCCTTGTATTGATGTAAGGATGATGTTAATAGCTCAAATTTGTTAGAAGGAAACTAATTTGTGAGGTTTAGAATGACTAGAAAGTAGGCGTGTAAGGTTCAAATTGAGAGTTTTTGTGAATATGAAGTTATTAGTTTATATACTTTTATGAAATCTGTAGATTAATTTTGAACAATCGAAATTGTCGGTTCTTCATCTGAAACTTGTTTCTAAGGCTAAACGCAAATTCTGCCTTTGAACTGTTACAATTAATCTATTATTACATCCAAAGTATTTCTTGGCACATATAGGACACTACTTTGGACGTTTGAACTGATCAAAGACTATCTTATATAAAACTAAACACCTTAGTCCTTGAATTTAATGATCCCGATTGACCTTCAAAGTGCACAAAACCTTTCTTTGGCCAATGACTTGGTAAATATACTAGCGATTTTTATCATTTGTACCAATAAACTTCACACAGATATCACAGTTTTGCACATGATCTCTAATATAATGATAATTATTTATCATCCAACTATTCCCAAATGGGTCCACTCGACGATCTAAAATTTCACAATGGAATAATAAAAGAATCAATTTATCAAAATGATCCCCTAATTCCAATTAGGAATTCATTGCCCCCTTTAGGATCAYCCCCCCAATTAATAATTTTTATTTATTTTACAGCTTAATAACTCAATCAAATCTTGTTAACTAACTATTTCCAACTTGACAATTTCAAACAAACTTTTCAAGTAATTAAATAATATTCAATGGATGAAAGTGAAAACTTTTACAATCCATTGAAATATGTAGAGGGAACTCAACCTTAATTTTGATGATCGCAAATAGGAAAATTGAATAGCAAGGCAMGATCACTACGTCTTGAGAGAAATTGAAAGAAATTCAAGAGGGTATGCATCAAGAAATAATTGGAGTGGATAACAAAAGTCAAGAGAGATTCCAAAAATTAGTTATAGCTCTTTATGATTAAAATGAAGGGTTAATACATCTTATATCTAGTAATCAAGACAACATTGGAAGAAATTACAAGCTATTGAAGATAAGGTTGTGATTAAACAAATTCTTGAAGTAGATGAAGGGGAGCAGATGAAGGAAACCAACACAACTCCTTCTAGACCAAAAAAGAGTACAAGCAGCAAAGAATATTCTTGAGAAACAAGTAGATTCTTCAAGTAGAGCAAATAGAAAAAAGCAACAACTATGGAACAAAAATCAATGAAGATAAGTGAAGAAAGCCGAGCTGAAAAACAAGAAAGGTGTAAACAAGCAATGTTCAAGAAGGGATCAAGCAAGAAAATGGAAGAAATAGCTGCCATTGAAGAATAATTTTAAAAAGGTCAAGAAGTGAAAAAGTTGAACCAMAAAGAGCTTAAGAAGGATGAAAAAAAATAAGTGGAGTTCATAAGAATASAAGGGCCTATAATAGAAAATTRAGGGAACCAACTCAAATTACAATTGTAAAACCTTCAAGTAGGAAAATAAGAACTACAAACCAATWGAAAAGAGCATAAGAAGAATGGTCTAGGAAACAAGCACCAGAAATCCTCTAGGAATCATTGATGRAGAAGTAGAAAATGAAGAGGAAATTCCCTKAGCAAAAAGGGCARGTACAAAATGYTCAAGGGTTTCRCAAGATGTGTAAGAGAAAGTGCAAGATCCAAACTTTTTGCTAAGAGTKTTGCTAYATGAACAAGGCACTATAGTGCCTTAGTCTATCCCGATTGTTGAATAAGAAATAGTTATTCCCACTCTTGATTAAGAAGAAAAAAGGAGAATTGCAGAAGATTTAGCAAGAATGAATGTTGCAAGTTAAGAGAAAATGAAAGATGAAAATAAAGAAGAAAATGTGGCTACAAGTGTAAAAGAGCACAATGATGAAAATAAGAAAACATGGAGGATGAAGGCACACACAAGGAGTATGAAGGCTAATCTGAGTCCAATACTTGTCAAACTTCTCTTTTATTCTTTTACACATATCACTTATTACCTCCTCTTCAAGTTTTCTTTTAACAAAATTTCAATCTTCCAAACTTGTATAAATAACAAATTTGATGTAGGATAAGAAGAACATAGATCATACTGGTAGTTTCATAAAATGGCACAAGGAACTCACATGTTTTCTCTTTTCTTTTCTATTCTTCAACTTAAGGATAACTTTTATAATTTTTATCATTGAATTGAAAGAAGTAAGAGCCTTTTCATACTGGATGGCTCTACCCAACATTAAATATGTAGAATCYGAATGGGTAAACACATCCAATCACAAACCAATGCTAATGTCAATATTACCAACTCCCCTCACACTCTTCAAATTCTTTTTATCCTAATCTGTGAAACTTTCACATAGTTAATCAATTCTTTAGTTTTATTCAAAGCTATTGTATCCACTTTCAAACCTTCTTGGACAATGAGATTCAACATATGAGTAGAATAACAACCATGAAAAAATCACATTCACACAATAAACTATAATGCAAAGAGAGATACTCTTTCAAATAAACTTGCATATTGTCATTACTAGATGCATTATCTAATGTCAAAGAGAAAACCTTTTTCTCAATCCCCCCATTCTTTCAAAAATTCAAAAAATTGCAGCTAATTCAACTCTCGAGTGTGAATGAGGCATATCAGTAAAGCTAAGAATTTTACTATTCAATTTCCAATTATAGCAATTAAGCAAATATAACCCTTACTAGTGATGGAAGTCCACAAATATGATGTTAAGTAAACTCTACTCTTAATAGTAGCCAAAATGTACTTAAGTTTCCCTCCCTCAAGTATAGCCTTTTAATGTCAGAAATAAGAGTATTTCTAGAAGTACAAACAACATTAGAATTATGTACTTGATCCAAACTCTAATACCATCATATTCAACAAATGAAAATGGCAAATTATGTTTAATAACTGCATTAGCTAGTAACTCATGTTGAATTTTTTGTCTAATCTTTTTAGACCTCATATTTGCATCTTGTTCAAGAATCATTTGTCCTACATTATGAAACTTCAATTTTTCTTGCAAGATTTAAAATGACGCCACAATATAAAAGTCTCATATTGTTTATCCCCACATTTAATATCTCTCTTACGTCCTTTACGTTCAACCCCATCTATACTATCTAATGCTTGACTCCCTTCAATCTTCACAAAATAATTCCAAACATTAGAAATTTCTTTAGACCTCTTAGACTTAGTTTAGTTTCAGATAATCCCTCATCTTGCTTAGTGAAATACCTAAGAGGAGGAGAATTAGGTATATGCAAATTTTTATCTTCCCTTAAACAATTTT
Source organism: Rhazya stricta (assembly GCA_001752375.1). Classification (NCBI taxonomy): domain Eukaryota; kingdom Viridiplantae; phylum Streptophyta; class Magnoliopsida; order Gentianales; family Apocynaceae; genus Rhazya; species Rhazya stricta. Next base: position 2,645,762 of record MEJB01000105.1, read on the forward strand.
GCAATGCAATTCTATCCCAAGAACAACTAATGTAATCTATGAGGTCTCTAAGTTATAATGTAAATAAGACACTTATAACGCTAAAAAAGATCAACAAATTTCAATGTTATATAGTGTCAATATTCAAACTGCACTAATGAGCCTTCAACAATGATAATCAATATAGAAAATAGAAAATCAAATGTTAAAGAGTATAAAGATAGAGAAGATTAATCACAATGATTTATAGTGGTTTAACTCTCCAAAGTCTGCATCCACTACATCGGATCTCTTCTAGGATTTTAAACTTCCACTAACATGGGTAAATTCACAAAGCTTATACAAATTCGATTGGTATTATATAGCCAACCTATTTCTCAACTCAAGAAAGRTGCAACCTTCACAAGGGTTTTACTCAAGTAACCTCTCAACAACTCCAAATCAAGGTTCACCTCCACACAGATAGGTTTTAAGCACTCATCTCTAGGTTGGATGAGATTTAAAACTGTTGCTCTATAATGATCCCTTGATGGATAGATCATATAATCAAAAGCTCTAATCAAGCCTTTGAGATATTTTCAATGAAGTATATAAAGCTCAATGATAATCTTTGATAAAATTAGTGATTTAGCTCAAAATGAGTGAACTGGAAATTAGATTTCTCAAAAATATTGGTCTTATATGCATAGTGGTTCTAATAGGCTATTTTTATATCTGGAAATTGAGCTATAATGTATGAAATCATGGATTTTGTGAAATAGTCGTTGAATTAGCCGTTAGACACATATTTTAAAATCCACGCTTGCACGGATGCACATATGCATCCTTGGTACCACCCGTGTCTCTGTTCGTAGCTATTCTGAGCTCACTGGATGTACAAAATGAAATCACGGTAGAAACATACCATCTGGTGTCTTAGAACAGTGATAAGTATGGTTCATCCATCCATACCAATAGTCCTTGGCTACATAACTTAGAAAATATCGATCTTTTCAAGATTTCTTTGAGATGCAAACAAGCCTAGTATGCATGATATGTTTTCAAAAATTCTTTGGGATGTAAAATGGTCTATATTAAGTTTTAAAATGCTTTTGATTTTATAAATTTAAGTGCATTCTCAAAGGAATTAGTCACAAAAGAATGATCTAATAACCTATTTACCTCATGTGAGTAATCTATAATCTTTAAGCCTTTCAATCTTCAAGTCTTCAATTTCTAACTTGAGATCATCATCTTCTTAATGTGAGTTTGTATTTGTTTGAAGTCCTTATCAATGAATTTGCGATTATCATGATCATGACTTTTGATTCCTTTCTCTATATCTAACTCACATGTACATTAGTGCTTCTCAATGGTTTATTATCTTCAAAATATAGTTGATTGTTTTATAGGTACTCACCCTAACACTTAATACTTCTTAATTCATCACAATCTAAATTAATCAATTGATTTAGAGAAGTAGAGTCCATTTCCAATTCAATGTGGCAAAAACAAAACTAGTGCAATTCCCATATCCCAATAAGTATTACAATTCCTATATACAACTGATATAGTCCATATTAGTGTGACATTTTTGAAATAATTGATTGAATTTGGATATGTTTATTGCACTAATTATGTGTTTTGTTGCCTTTTCATCATTTTAGGACTCTTTGGAGGTAGTTGGAGAAATTAGGGCAAAGTTTGTGCATTTTGAGTACTAAAACTAACCAGAAATGCATGTAACCTACTGCGGGCATGTGCCATGGATGAATTTTAGGGATGTGATCCACCTTCAGCACATTTTCTGAAGATTCCCTATTGTTATGGGAGTATTTTGGGAGATATATCCCATGTAATTCAGTAATTAGATGCTATGAATATTTATTTATTTAATAGATTATGACTGCTTTATTATTATTAGGAAGTTGAAACAATTTAGGATTCGGGTGTTATTATCCTATTTATATGGGATAGACCCACAATCATCAAACATTCAACATTCTRGGTTTTCTTTTGCAGAATCTTATTTTCCTCCATGACTATGCTTTAAGTTCTTTTATTTCAGTTGAAGTACTAAGGAAGCTTTGATTCAAAATAATCGTGAGATCTAATTATTTATCATCTTGATTATTTGTAAGTATTTATTTACACTATGCTTTTTGGGAAGTTTGAGATTTGGTTTGGTCGATAATTTAAGCTTATCACTTGAGTAGACTCTTTACTTTGCAGCCAGCTAAATCGTTAAATTTATAATTGTTTGTTAGGTTTAATTAAGTGGTACTTGATAGGGTTATGCCTAATATGTCATATAATTCTTATCATGAGAGTAGATAATCTAAAACAAAATAAATCAGTTCTGAGTTTGGTGGTTATGAACTGGGTCTCTCTAAAACTTAATACTGTTGGAACACCAAGATCCTTTAGTTTTTTGAGGGTTTACCGTAATCACCTAAATAGTGAGAGATTGGTTGTTAGCAGATTTCCGAACAACCTTGACCAATTTATTTACGATAATTAAGTTATCTTTGCATTTGTGATTGCTTGAATAGAATCAAGGTGGAATTAGTGACTTTGACCATATATTTGTTATATATTATTTCCAACATCTTATTTGCTGTTTCTTGATATTCTCGAGAATTGATTTAGAATAATTGTTAGATTAGAAATCTCTACATAAAACCCCCATTTTTCGTGCTTTAATTGAAAAAATTTGTTTGCCTATTCCTTGAGGAGACGACCTTACTCTCCACTGATTTTATTCYATTGAGAGAAGGTTAATTACTTTTGTTAGTTTAACAAACCACCAACAACTTATGCATTCATGTTAAAAATTGTTCATTGTTTCATTGATGTTATTTTGTTCAAGATGAACATGAATAAATATGAACATGACAAGGTTCGTCTTATTGTTTATGGAAATCTTGAATTGATATGTGAATTACATAAATTATTTATGCAGATACTACGAAATCAACAATAATAATGAAACCAATAAGAAACCAAATGCAAATTGAGAAGGCAAAACTTTCACATTGAATCAATTTAATTATTTTCTTAGAGGAACAAAAAAAAAATACAAGAAATTTCCAAATTTTGTTAGTGAACAAAGAAACAATAAGTTCTAGCTTTTAAGAGTCCTTTAAATAACTAGAGGCAGAACACCTATTAGATTAGAGCAAACTATAAATGAATTTCAAGGTTTAACCTTTATTAAATTTCAAGCTAATTTTGGGACTTCCTAATGTTTAATATATATTTTTCTCAATCAACATTATTTATTTCACAGCTTCTAATTTTAGGTTGAAGAGTTTTCGTCCTCAGTCCTCACTCATAATAAGTTTACCTGATAAAGTCCATTTTAGTATGATATTTGTAGGATATTTGATGAATTATGGATATGTATATTGTTCTAATGTGATTTTATGAATATTTATCATTTTAGGATTCTTTGAAAGACTTTGCAATGCAAGTTGTGTAKGATTTGGAGCAATTAACAATAAAAAWTCAGAAAYCCAWATAACCTACYACATGAGCATATGACATGGATGAATTTTTGGYGATCAAATCAAACTGCAGCATATCTTTTGAATACCTATTACTTTGGGACTGCTCTAGGATATATATCTAGGTAAATTAGGAGTCTTGAATTTTAATGCATTATTTCCTTAGTAGAATAAAAATATTTRTTTATTAGATAGTTGAGATATTTTAGGACTCCTTGAGGTTTGCTACTCCTATCTAGATAGGATAGAACCATAAGAACATATTGATTCGACGTTCTACGTTCAACTTTAACAAACATTGCTTTTTCTCTATGACTATGTTCTAAATTTTCCTTTCCGATTGAAGWACTAAGGAAGCATTGATTCATAAACAATTGTGAGATCTATTGTTTTAACATCTTCATTTATTGTAAGTATTTATTTACTCTTTTATTTTTGGGAAGTTTTGGTACTCAATTTATTTGATAAGTAGGATCCCTTATTTGATTAAACTATTTACTTTCCAACCAGCTAAACTTTCAAATTTATAATTGTTAAGTTAGTGATAAATTGATGGATTTATGCTTATCGTGACAGTGAATAATCTAATCTAAAACAAATCAACGTCTAAGTTTGTTAATTATRAATTGGGTCTCTATAGTTTTTATTTCTACCGATAAATGAAATCTTACGAACTATCTCTAGGGTTGTTTATCAATTGTAGAATAATGAATAAGGAGTCATTTTAATTATTAACACATGAGAAGAGATTGGTTGTTAGAGGGCATTTGAACAACTATAACCAGTTTATTTAAGATAATCAAGTTATTCTTGCATTTATGATCGATTGATGGCATCAAGGTGGAATTAACGGATTTAACTGAATATTTATGATATATTGTTAACATTTTTATTGCTATTTCTTCATATCCTTGTGATTTTCTTGTTTTAGATAGATTATTAGTTTAGTGATACTTTTAGAATCCCCCATCTTTGTGTTTTTTTTTTTTTTTTGGAGAAAATTGACTCACCGATTCCCTAAAAGACGACCTTACTTTTTACTATATGATTTTCATCCATTGAGAGTAGATTAATTATTTTTGGGGTTTTAATAACACGCCAGTACCTAAATGAGTAAATGTTGATATGAGATTCTTTTATAAGAATGCTTATGCAATATATTCTTAATTTCTTGAGGTTTCTGATATTTATGATCAGCCTACATAGAAAGTGCGAGAGGTAATTCATCCTCCTCGTAGTCCCATCAGTGGTCAGATGAGCATATTCTTGCAATTTCATTTCAAAATTAGGAAATGCAAGTATGCAATTTTAAACTGCATTTGATTATGAATGAAGAAATGCTTAGATACAAGAGCTGAAATAGCATAATCCACTGGTCACATAAAAGTATAAAAATTCAAGCTAAATTTTTTTATAGATTATTTAAATAAATAAGTTCACTAGTATCCTCCAAAATAATTTCCAACACTAGCATCCTCCAAAATAACTTCCCCTCTCCCTACCTAAACCTCAGCAGTAGGTGATAGAAATAAAAATTAAAAAAAGAAACCAAACATTAACAATATTAAATTCTACATCTACTTTTATTTGGATCTTATTTTTGCACCAACATCCAATTTTGTTCTAGTCCTATTTTCATTATTTTATGATAAGCATCCCAAGCTTTGTATTTACTAATTGGAAAAGCTACATGCATATATACTGATTATCAAATCCCACAAGCCATATTGAGAGGAAAGAAGAAGATGTGCAATTAACAATAAATAATCCAAGAGCATCAAGCAGTAAAAGAAAACAACCCAATAAATTTGAGAAGGAAGAAAAAGAATTACCTTGCAAGAATATACCTAAATAGCCAAGAAGACTCCGACTCCGACATTTTCAAGAGAGAATCAAGAATGGGATCAAAATGCTCAAAGCAGTAGAGAGAGGTCAGCCTTTAGAGATTAGAACTAGGAGCGAGGACAGTGAGGGAGGAGATGCAATGGCATAGAAGAGCTAGGGCAAGGGCAATGTGTTTAGCATTTATTGAATTTTGTTGATTTCTTTTTGTACTTTTTTTACTTAAAGAGTAGGCTAGCTTGCCCCGAGAGCACCACAACTAGCGGCCAGCTTGGGCCAACCCTTTTAGGCCCGCTTTTTGGTGAGCTGAGAAGATCCCAACCCACACACGTGGCAGCTGGGATGGCTCAAATGAGCTCAGCCCATTCTGACATTTGTAATGCTATGCCTTTGTGATAATGATGATGCTCTAAGGAGTACAAGAGGTTTTGTGAATTACTTCTTTGTTACTTTTCACAACTCATAAAGTTATACGTATTTAGTAAGGGGAAGCCTAACTATATTTGGTTGAATTGTAAGTTCGTTGAATTTTTGTAAGGAGTATGAGATATTTTTTGAGGATTATGTTGGTTAAAAATTTATCGCTCTAGTGCCTAGACAACACTCTATTTATAGAGAAAACTCTATCAAAAATTTCTCAAAAATCACCTATTGGTTTGTATGCTTAAATGATCCAATATATATGGACAAAACAATCTTTTGGTCTACATTATTCTTTTGACAAATTATTTTTAGACCAATGCTATATTGAGTAGGAGCCTTAATTTGCATATACCTCTCATATTAAATATTCCTTTTATATGTGTTAGCCGCTCAAAATTCTCTAGTTGATTAGGGCTCAACCAATTGGGTTGGCTTGCTCCAAAAAACTTTGTGCACAAAGTCCTAGCAAGTGTACTAGTGTCCAAAACAGTATAGTGAGTGAATCAAGTGTCGATCTCCTAGAGATTTTTAATCAAGTCCCAAAATTACTGAATTTCTCTAATTTAAACCTACCGATTATGAGTGGTATCAACAAACAACTAAAGTTAAAGAAAATAAACATTAGAAACTCTAATTATGAGGTTAACTACTAAAATTCCAAAGAAGTTTATATGATAAAATAGAGTTGGTTAGGGTATTGATCCGATTTTTTCTAAATTAACCTAAATTGATCACACCTTTATTGCTAGAATTCCCAAATCCTATCTGATTGTCAATGATATAATTCTCCAAATTAGGTTTTAATCAATCCCTTGGCATAAACATCCTAATTTCAATTAACTAAAGTTATATCCCTATGTGAATTAGGTTAATCAAAATGAATTATTGATTTATAAAATTTCTCAATTTCACTAAATGCAGTCACCAATTTTCAGAAACCGCGCAATAGAAAGCGATATCCCTAGTCAGTTTGATATTATGGATTTTCGTTACCTAGTTCCTATCCAATTATTTCACCTTCCGATCCTTCACAATTAATTATTAAATCAATTTTTAGGTAGCTAATCTATAAATGCATTAAGAACACTGCAACAACAATTAACAATTAAGATAATATGACACCAAACAATAAATGCACAAAAATAATGTGATGTCCCGCGCTACCCTAGGTGCTACTGGGGCTGTACGAGCATCGCTTGTCTCTTTACTGTCAATACATTTGGACATTCAAAGCATCTAAAACTATAAATAGAATATGATTGTCTAATTAAGTACAAAATCTCACAATATTAAAACTCTCAAATATACAAAAATAAACTCCACAGTAACAATCCCCAAAATAAGCCCAATTTGATGAACAAATCCTTAAATATCTTGAATGAATCCACCTCCAAATGCTCCCCCAAATGATTGATCCAAATTTTTTCAAACAAAAATATGCTAAAGCTATGAAAATGTACTCTAAAACTTGTTTCTTAGGGTCACAATATGCCCTATTTATAAAAAAAGAAAGAAAACATTAGTAAATAAGAAAAATAGGGTCAAATTTTGCAAACAATCATGGCCGATTTTTCCTCAACGAGCAAAATCAGGCACCGGTATTGGTAGAAAACTGACATCGGATCCTTCATTCTTCAAGAAAATCTAATTTCCTCTATTTGAACCGATTGAACTTTGAAACACCAAATCAGTGTTGACAATGCGAAAAAACCATCGCCAAATTACTTTTGAAAAAATCTTAATTGGTGGCTCAATCAATTCATGGCAAGAATCACCTTCAAACTAGGGTTGGATATGTGTTTTTAATTAAAAAAGTTTCAAATAGGCATCGATTTTTGACCTAGTCTGGCACCAGATTTTTTCTGTCCAAAATCTCCACTTTTTGCAACCAAGCCCAATTTCTTCCTTCAACACTTGGTCAAATTTTGAGTTATTCAACTTCTGAAAATTACGCTTTGTCTCCAAACTTCTCTGAATTCATMGTTTGACTTCTTTAGCTCTTCTTTTTTCGATTTTTGCCCCATTTTCTTGTTTTTGAGATWGAAACATTGCATTTAATTATTTTAAACCAAATTAAGTGTAATACAAGGTTAAAAAAAAATAATTTAATTTAATTATTTTAAATCAAATTAAGTGTAATACAAGGTTAAAAAATAATTTAAATGAATCAATTTAAGTTAGGCAAAAATATAGTATAAAATTACTTTATCGACCTGATCGAAATCCAGTACATGCTGGTTGTTGGATATGTGGTTCCTTTTTATTTAGGTGTGAGTTTTTAAGATAACTTCAAAAAGACTTCTGTAGGCCAGATAGATGCGTTTAAGTTTGAGATAATGTAAGGAAATGTAAGGACAGTGACGAAAAGGGAAAAATTGTGGTAGAGAGATGTGGGGGAAATGAAATTGTAATATTTATTGATCAAATCAAGTTCCAACCCAAGCCAAATTACAACTTTTTCAATATTCAAAGTTTTAAGAATGTAGAAATAAGGCAGAATTGAATAGAAAGTTCGTAAATAAAGTGGTAAAGAAAATTGTAAAGAGAGTTATAAGGAAAGCTGCAAAGAGAGCAATAATACGAACTTCTAAAGGTAAAAGAAAGGCACAAGTAGAATAGATAAATTTGCTTAAACTCATCATTGTCTTCAATGATGATAGTATAGTAGTAAAAAGTGGCAAAGTCAAAGAAGATAATACTTCCTTGAATGAAGTGTAAAGGCTTGAGTTGCTCCCAAGAAACGCTTCTTTATTGTCTTCAACTAGACATCAAATAAACTCCTCAAGGAGGTTTCTTTAGTTGAGTAGTGTAGCCTTTGGCACCTTCTTCCTCCATATTTTCTGGGGCTTTGTCTTGTTTAGCTCACATGGAGGCTTCGTTTCCAATTTGGTGWGCCCACCTCGAATCTCTCTATTCATCTCAACTTTAAAGTCTGCAATAACCAAACAATTCTCCAATGGATATTTAGATGCTTCTTTTTGACAAATATTTTCTAGTAATGTGTCAATAGTATAAATAAACGAACAAAAATTAATTAAATTATATTATTTCATAGTTCCGAAATCAAAAGTCAATTGTTCATAGTTTACCGTTAAAATTACTTTGCCTTGTTGCACATCAATTAAGGTCCTAATTGCGGCGAAAAATGGTCTACTTAAAATTAGAGGCACCACTTTATCCTCTTCAATGTCCCAACAACAAAATAAGTAGGAAATATGAATTTATCCACTTTTACCAAGACATTCTCAATTATTCCTCTAGGATAAATTATRGATCTATTAACGAGTTGCAATGAAATTGTTGCTGATTGTAATTTCCCAATTCCTATCTTTTTAAAGATAGACAACGGCATCAAATTTATAGTAACTCCTAAATCAGATAAAGCTTTACMAAATTGTATATGACCAATATTGCAAAGAATAGTAAAACTTCTTGGATCCTTGAGCTTTTGTGGAAGGTTTTTTCATAAAATTGTTGTGCGCTCCTCAATAAGCATAGCAATCTTATGTTCCTCAAGCTTTCTTTGTATTATAAGATGTCCTTCAAAAATTTCGCATAGCTAGGCATTTCCTCCAGTGCATCTGCAAAAGGAATGTTAATATGCAACTTTTTGAACACATTCAAAAATTTAGAAAATTGTTATCCACAATGTATTGTTAAGCCTTTGGGAATAGGGAAAAGAATGAAAATATGGTTTAAGAGCAGAACGAAGTTTAGAGTCCTCTTTTGGTTTATGCTCATCCTCCCCATTGGCATCTTTGCTCTCAACTTCCTTTTCAATTTTCTTCTTTTTTGATATTTCTTGGAGCTTCTTTCCACTTCTCAAGATGATTGCTTGGACTTGTTATCTAGGATTCTTCTCGGTTGTACTTGGCAAGATACCTTGGAGACGGTTGCATAAAAGATTTGCAATTTGTTCCACTTGCATCTCCAAAGTTCTGATAAAAGCCTCTTGATTCTTTATTGAAGTCTCCTGACTTTAAATCTTTGTTCGGTGCCTTCTATGAATTTAGTTYAGAGATCCTCCAATTTAGATGGCCTTTCTTGAGTGGAGTACCATGGAAGTTGGTTCCTCTCACCACCTTAGTTGTTTCTCCATGCAAAATTTGGGTGATTTCTCAAACCAAGATTATATATGTTGGAGAAACGGTTGTAGTCAAACCAATTATTGACTATCACTGGTTGTTTTGCTTGCCCCAAGATTAGACAATCCAAATTGGCATGCTCTCCTTCACAATTGTTGTAAGGCACCCCACAATAGTTTATAACTTGCTACCTGTTTGGTTAGGACCTTCATTTGTGCTGATGGTTGGGATATAGTCAATCTCATGTACCCCTGCAGTTTGCCTTAATAGATATCTSATTGAATTATATTGATAGGTATTTGTAGGCATGGTGTCTATGATCTCATATGCTTCATTATGATCCTTTGAAGTTAAACTGCCTCCAGCTATTGCGCCCAACATATTGCRCWTTGTTGTAGTCACTATATTATARAAGGTATGGACAATTATCCATTCCGAAAGACCATGATATGGGCTWTACAGATGAGGTCCTCGAATCTCTCCCAAGCTTCATAGAGTGACTCTTCATCTTGTTGATCAAAAGTAGTAATTTTTATTCCTAAGTTTCAAGGTTCTCATTGGAGAGAAGTATTTGCTTAGAAATTTGGTTCACAATTCATCCCATGTAGTAATATACTTCTTGTTGGCARAGAGTTCAACCAATCTTTGGCCCTATCCATTAAAGAGAAAGGACAGAGCCTTAATTGGATGGCATCTGGTGTCACTCTATTATACTTGAGGGAGTCACAGATCTCCAAGACATTTTGGATATGGTTATTCSGATGCTCACTATCCAAGCCACTAAATTGCATGAAGTTCTGAATTATTTGAATGATGGAGGGTTTGATCTCAAAGGTATTTGCTTYCACCATTGGTCTTTGAATACACAACTTAGCTCCATTTACTTAAGGAATTGCATAATCTCTTAGTGACCTCGCTGGAGTAACTTGATTATTGGCGTTTTCATCAAGTCCGACATTCAGAGGTGGAATATTATTGGGAGGTGGAATTTGTTGGTTTTCCATGTTCTTAGTCATTTCATTACTTCCTTCTACTTTACTAGTTCTTGTCTCCTTAGTGTTTTTCCTATAATTTCGTTCAATTTCAGGATTGAATGGTAGTAATTGAACAGGACCATAGCGGGACGTACATCAATTGGAGAAACAAAAGGACACAACAAAACAGCAAAATTAAATTCAATACTATGTAAAGTGATATTAAGAAGGTAAATCCTCAACAATGGCACCAAGAACTTGATATGGATTCAGTATATTAGCAAGTACATTAGATTGTATCTGTAATATAAATAAAGTATCATTTCCACAGAGAATTTAATCCTAATCACCACTCTTTTTAAGCTTTAGACTTTTTTTAGCCAATCTAAAATCGAAGTAATGAATTATTCCACTATTAACTACTAGAAAACAATATAAAATCAAATAACATAATCAATAGGTCAGTTAAGGTTCTAAGAAACGTGATTTCACCTATCCAAACCTATGTTATCTAATCGACTTTCCAGACTAATGTGTTAATCGTTGACCAACCAAACCCTAGCTTATCAACTATACTTTCTTGATTYATAATCGACCTATTTTCCTAAGCAACTAAGATATCTCTATACTCAATTTAACATGAGAAAAAGCAACAGGTATATAGTTCTTTCCTGTTGCATAAATTATGTGAATATATCTCTGTTCTGCACTCAATTTATGGTTATGTCACTTAACGCTATTATCTAGGGGTTATCTCTAATCGCCCTAGACAATGTTAATAGCAATTAAAGGATGGCCAATCATTCAATTGAACAATAAGAACTATAATAAAACTTCAATGAAACTCAACGCACCATTCATGGAAAAGTCTTCTCAAATAATATAGAAATAGAGAAGAATTACATAATAGAAAAGAATTACATCACAGTCATAAAATGAAAAACTTAGTTCAACATGATCGAATTACAACTCCAGGGTTTATATGAAAAAGATGAAAAGAAACATCACTACTAATTGAAGCATAATCCCTTTCGTCTTCAAACTGATCGCCTTTGTCTTCACTCGAATCTCTTCTCCAAAGCTCCCAACTTGTTCTTTTGAGTCCAAAGATGAAGTATCTAGGTCTGGAGAGCCAAATATGAGTTTATATACTTCTAAAACACTTCCTATTACTCTAAAACTGATTCGGAAACCTTAAACCATCCAAATACTAAAAATATTCGAAATTTCCACCAAAAATGGGTTAAATCAGAGCTGATTGCTCTCTGGAAAAATTCAACTTGATGCTTTAATTGAAGCGGCGCAAGTTTGATGGTTTAATCCGGTGCTACTTTAGCTCAGAGTAACCCTGATCAGTCAATTTTCAATGCTTTCTTGRGTCTTTTCTCAACCAATCCACTCTTAGGCTTCTAAAAAATCTATTTTKAGGTCTATTTACTTCAAATGGGGTCCATTGCAATGCCATCATTTATCTTTCATCCAATTAATGCAGTTTGTAAGATATCATCTTATCTTTTTGCCTGAATTTGCACAATTGTCCTACAAAATCAAAACGGGCAAATAGTGACATATATATGCTCTTTACAACACAAATATATCAATATTTATATCATTTTAACTCCAGAAAATAGTCAATAATATAGATATAATATCACAACTGTTTTTCAAATGATATTGTTATGCAAAATTTGTGATTGGCCAAAACTATATTTAGGACCTTGGGAATCTCAATGGAAGTGTATCGTAAGGTTTTTCCTACTTCAAATGCACTACCTTGTTATTTTGGTCACCTAAATATATTTTGTCAAGTCCAAAATCCTTCAGACGAAGCAAGGTTGAAAATCAACCGTCTGAAGGTCATGAGACCTACATCCAAACTTGCTTCGCTTAAGATCTTAGGGAACCTTGTAGTCCCAATAAGACCTTAAAGGTAGCATTGCTGAAGTTCAACCGTTCGAAGCCCTCCGAAGTTAGTTTGTGTAACGTTTGAAATCCCTCCAGGAAAGGTTCAAACTAAACCTCAGACACACCCCTGTCTATTTCAGTTGTCCAAAAATAGATGAATCTTGCCTTAAAGCGGCTTTTTTTGTGACCATTTTTAGCTGTTGAAAAATGGGTATAGAGGAGTTTCCTAGCCTTTTGTCAAATCGACAATCAACAAAGAATATTTTAAAAAGAACACATATCTTTATTCCATTCAAAAGTGCAAGGGATCTTAAGCTTTATCACATAAATGATATCTTCAATGTATTATTTCTACTATCAAGAGCGATCACTTCGTTACTTTGTCTTCATCTCTTTGTGAAAGATTCTAAGTCTTTTTAAGACAAAACCCTTGTGGCAAATGGTGAACTTTGAAGTGATTGTGAGATCTAAGAGTTAAGTGATATTTATAAAATTCATTTGTGGGTGAACCTCTATTAGTTGTGAAGTCTTTATAACTTTTGAGTGCAGTGGATTTGAAAATTATAAAGGTTTAACCTTCAATAGTAAAGGTAAATTTCAAATGGAAACAAATCACTTTAAATGTTGTTTTGTGCATGTTTGTTGTTTAGCATTTTTTTTACTTTTGATTGTACTTGTTTACCTTGCATTTATTTCACCAACAACCACTTAACATCCAAATGTTTGATATTTTCCCTCAAAGGTTGAACATTATTGCTAGTTTCCCAAAAAAATAATTTAAAACCCAATTTCCCCTATTGGGTACATTTTAGACAAACTATCATGGTATAACGGCTTTTCATGGATAGTTGTAGTGGTTTTAGAGATAATTTAGTGTTGTTAGGGCTCACATTTAGATAGGGAGGAGAAAGCAGGTGGGAAAGTAAATTATAAATGAATAATAAATGACAAAATTTTCTCCAAACCTTGTCTACTTATAAGATACTATAGTGATTAATTTCGACTCTAGAAACAGAGTTGGGTAAATGAAAATCGATAAATATTCTTGACTTTGAAGGATTAAGTTGAAATGTTCTCTAAAGGAAGGAATCAACGACCTATTTTAGACATTTTAGAGGACCAAAATGACATTTAATCCTTTCTTTCTAAAACCCCCTAAAACCTCTCGTCCCCCTCTGCAGCNGAAAGTAAATTATAAATGAATAATAAATGACAAAATTTTCTCCAAACCTTGTCTACTTATAAGATACTATAGTGATTAATTTCGACTCTAGAAACGGAATTGGGTAAATGAAAATCGATAAATATTCTTGACTTTGAAGGATTAAGTTGAAATGTTCTCTAAAGGTAGGAATCAACGACCTATTTTAGACATTTTGGAGGACCAAAATGACATTTAATCCTTTCTTTCTAAAACCCCCTAAAACCTCTCGTCCCCCTCTGCAGCAGTGCCTCTGCCCAGCCTCACCGCCTTTTACATCTCTTCCCACTATCATTGCCCCTTTATCCATCCACCTCTCAGACGCCGCAATTGTCCCTTCTGATCAAATTTCCCCAAGGTTTCCACTAGTAATTAACCCTAACCATGGTGATAGATAGCGGGACACAGGAGCAGAACCACAAAGCCCATCGTTCTCSCCAGGCAGGCCCTTCGGCCAAGAAGAAATCCAAGTCCAATAAAAAGAATGTCACCGGCGCCGGCCATACTGAAGAGGACAAAAAGAATCAGYGGCAGCAGAATCCTAAGGTCCGCAATTTGTTTTTTATGTTTTCTTTTTCCCTTATTTTAAGCTTGCTTGTTGTTGAGTACTTTTGTTGTGTTTCAGGCATTTGCATTTAATTCAACTGTGAAAGCAAAGAGGCTGCAAGCGAGGGCAACTGAGAAGGAGCAGAAGAGGCTTCATTTACCCACCATTGATCGGTCCAGCGGAGAGCCTGCTCCCTTTGTTATTGTAGTCCAAGGACCCCCTCAGGTCATATAATTAATTCAGTGTTTTGAAAATTTGGCTCTACTAATATCTTCTTTTTTTATTAAACTCTGATTTAACTTTCTCTGTTTCTGCGGTATGCTCTACAAAGACCAGTGTTGCGGTTTAGAGTGAAGTATAGGAAACTTGGGGTTTGGTTGCTATGTAAAAGTAAATTATATGCTGGAACAAGATTAACTATTTTAATTATCAGTGCCTTCATATTTCTTCCCTGTTCTCTTATTCTTTTCTTTTTCAGGTGAATAAAACTATGCCTTACTCTAACATCCGCTAAATAAGTACTACTGTATTATTACTTAAGAGTAGAACTCTTGATATAAGTTGAAATAATTCTTTTGAGAAGATGATAACTAAAGTTTGATCTTGTTTAGGCCTGAATGKACTAACTTGTATAACCTGAATGATAATYCACRGAATTTATGTACTCTAAGATRTGTAATTTTCAAGCTGATTTCTCTATAATCATGTCCAGAAACCATGAGTTCAAATCTCAAAGCAAGACTGGGGAGAAACTCAACCTCAAATCTAATTATATAGAGACAAACTATTTCATTAAAGCATCAAGTGAATTGGCTGAAATCTATGACAGGACTAAGACAGAAGAGGTAGGTACCTAGTTTGTCCACAAGCCCATATACCGGCTGATTATATGGAGTGTCAAACCGTGAAGAGGAAGACAATACACTAAACAAGCGTAGCCATATAAATTCCTGTGTTTTTTCTGGTTTATCCATCTTTCAGGTGSAGAAAATGTTATAGCCACTATTTTCTGCCTTGTACTGCACATCACATTAACTCTTACCAGRGAGTAACGTGCTGTTGGGCATATGAATGTGCTTCAGGAAGTTGGTAATAYTTGCAAATGGAATCTCTGGTGGTCCTTTTTACTACTACCCGGCATCTCTGGTCCTTAACAATTATGTGAGAGAAAGATAGATACTTCTGAGATATTCTGGAGTCTATCACTCCCCTTGATTGCTGTTTACGCTTCTTGTCAAAAGAAAAAGAAAAAGATAAGCCTCATTTGTTTTAATTCTTACTGATTACAGGCTTAAAGCTGCTAGGTACACATTGTGATGATACACAAATTGTTAAAGAGAGAAAAATAAATATGGTCATTGCTTGGGGTAGCTGTCCTTGTGAACATGACTCTTCTGGGGTAGGACGTGCTGGGTTAACTCCTTTAAAAGGAGTTGATGAGTTAACTCAATTCCACTTCTCTGTGGATTCAACTTATCCCAAAAGAAAAAAAAAAGAAGGGAAAAAAATTTACGTATTAGGATTTGGGGTGCTTTTCAGGAGATAAATGAAGAGAAAGGAAATACTCGGGAGAAAATTCATCCCTCTAAACATGTCTGAAGGATTTGGGAGAAAAGAAAAGAGTAGATAAAGATAGATCCAGGATCTGTTAGTAGACTGAATTCTTTCTTTCCACAAGTGAGCAGAACTGACCCAAAGAAAAGAAGTGGGGAAAAAAAAAAAAAAAAAGGAATTGGGGAAGAACGGGGAGTACAAAAAGGTTTGTAATGATTTTTCGAATTACCAAAGTTGTCCTCATTAAACCAATTCTTTCATAAGAAAAATGAGGCCATAGTGTATAAAACTAACAAAAAAGAGTTCCTCACTTTTCATTTCTTCTCATCATTTTAAACTTTTTTCTCTTTTTTATTTTATTTTATTTTTTTTGCCTCCGAGCTACTGAACTCAAGAAGCAAATTCCCTGTTTCTCTTCTGGTCTCTCTTTTTTCCTCGTCATATAAAGCTTTCTTCTTTTTTAGAATTAAGTTCAAGCCCTTTTATGTACATTAATCTATTACTCCTTAGATGGGTGAAAAGAGTAGAAGTAAAGGGGAAACAATGATGAACTGTAGCTGCACATTATTTTGATTGGGGCAGAAAGATTTAACTTCAATGCCAGATGCGGCCACTCAGGTGCATGCTGATAGAAAGCTAGAATGATCTGAGTCATTAGTTGTCCTCTTCTGTTGGTCGTATGGGTAAATTTCCATTGAAAATCACATGGTTAAAAGCCATTGCTATTTTAAAATGAAAGTGTTGCAAATGGGATAAAGAAAATTTCAGGTTCGCTCGAAGCTGGCTTCCTGCTGAAAAGTTCATATATTTTCTGCTGTTAATGTTCTGGTGTTTGAATGTTTGTTTCCTATGTGTATAGGTTTTGGTGTTTATGATGCAGTTTATGYTACTTATCTTTCAATTCTGAATCTCAGTACTGGCGCTGAGTTGCTAGGCATGTTTATGTTATGTGGAGCTAATTTCTTTTCTTTTTATTTGTCATTTTTTTAAATGGATGCATCTCAATAGGTGGGGAAATCACTGGTGATAAAGTCATTAGTGAAGCATTACACCAGACATACTTTACCCGAAGTTCGAGGCCCCATTACAATAATCTCAGGTTCACTATATATTTATATATGTTTTCCCTGAATTTCCTTCCCTAATTTAAAAGGGCTGATTTAGCGTCTAAATGGAATATAATTTTAGTTATAAAAGGAGTGTGCAGGCGAAAAAAAACCAACCTTGCATTTTCTTGTTTGCTTTACAAACTGAAGATGATAATTAGAGATGAAAATGATGGAAAAAGCCTTTCTTTTCCTTTTGCCTCCACATATTTGTTTTCACATACTTGATGCTATTTTTTCTCTTTGTTTTCCAATACAATCTTTTTATTAGTTTTTTCACCCCCTTAATCTGATAAGAGTTCTATTTTTTCCTTGAATATCTATCATTTATGCRTGAGTCTTAAGTGTAGCATGATTGCATTTCCTGGGTTCTACTGTTACTGAAATATTACGTAAAAGTGAGCTCAGAATTTTGAGACAGACTTAAGAGGTTATTTGATATCTTCTGGGGTAGGTAAAAAAAGGCGACTGCAGTTTGTGGAGTGCCCGAATGATATCAATGGCATGATTGATGCTGCAAAGATTGCTGATCTAGCGTTGCTTCTGATTGACGGAAGCTATGGGTTTGAAATGGTGAGCAATTTCCCTTTACTTCTTCTGATCTTTTGACTACTAAAACTTCTTGGGAGAAACATCTGATGTAAATGTGTAAAGAAGSTAATGCATCAACACGGATTGCACGTGATGTTGGAAAATTTGTTACTTTTCATGAAAAAGTTAGAGAAGATGCTCTAGGGTGTATTTGGATTAGGATTCTTTCTTTAAAAATTTTCAGATTCAACCACAATCTCATTTGGTTTGCAAAAACAAAATTTTTACTCTTCTTGAAATCTCATTTGTTTTGGTTTTCAAAGGGAAAAAAAATTTCAGACTAAAAACTATCTACAGTAAACTTTTTTCCAACAAAAAACCAAAACTTTTTCTCCATCTTTCATCAATTCCTCRTACTCAATACACTATCAAATACTGTTATTTGTTCTTCACCAAAAACTGTTTGAACATTCTTTTCATGAATTCTTGTTATTATTAATG
Source organism: Rhazya stricta (assembly GCA_001752375.1). Taxonomy (NCBI): domain Eukaryota; kingdom Viridiplantae; phylum Streptophyta; class Magnoliopsida; order Gentianales; family Apocynaceae; genus Rhazya; species Rhazya stricta. The sequence goes on from MEJB01000105.1 coordinate 2,663,895, forward strand.
ATTGTAGAAATATTATGGGAGTAATGACCTAAACTAGAAGCAAGTTTTAAAGTAATCTGGAAAATGGATACTTGGGTAATATCTAAACATTATCCGAGTATTGCAGCAACTAAGAATGGGTGTTGAACGAATTTTGGGAGTAAATACTCGATACTACCAAAACATTAACCGGTATTCAAGTAGGTAATTGGATTTGGATGATTGAATATCCGGGTATTACCCCAACAATACCCGGGTATTGAAGCAAATAATTGGATTTGGGTGCTGCAATGCCCGGGTATTGAAACAAATACCCAACAATACCTGGTTTCGAAGCAAAGAATGAATGAATTTGAGGTATGAATAATCGGTTATTACCTTAACAATACTTGGGTATTCATGTTGTTTTTCGATTCCTGTGAACGAAATTGTTTGTTTGTCAATTAGAAAACCAATCCAAATGAGTTTTCGAACCAAAAACCTTTTTATTTTTCTAATCCAAACGAGTTCTCAAAAGAAAAACTTTTCCATTGAATCATAAATTCAAATCTCAAATCTCAGTTTTCCCGCCTTCTCTATTCAAAATTTTTTTCTTCAAACAAAACCACTATTTTCATTTAGAAAACCAATCATCTATGTGAGACTTAGTAGTGCATCTCTATTTGTCAAGTCAATAAGCTGTCATTGTTATTGCTCAATCTGTATAGTGATTAGTGTTAAAACGTGGGAACAAGGTGTATTCACTTAAGTTAGGTGTGATGTTGGACTATTTTCTTAGGGAAAATTCATTTTGCCATCTAAATAGAGTAGTTTTCAACATTGGCATCCCAACTTTAAATGTCTTAAAATTGGTATCTAAACTTTCAACATTAGTTCAATTTTCTATCCCTGTTAACATTTCCATCAAAATTGATTCAATGTTTTACCGATTTTTGTGAAGGTTAGCCACTTGCCATTAAATCTTTTTAGTAACAAATTAACGGTCAAAATTGAAGGAGGTTTCTAAACTGAATAAATTTTTAAGTTCACATATTGGCTACAGAGAAGTTGAAATTTGGATGACAATRTTTAATACCRTATAAGTTGGGATGGCAAAAGTGATTTTTTGCCTTTTCCCCTCCATTTAAAAAAATTAGAGAAGATGGTAGAATAACTACATGAGCCATTTATGCTGTTCACTAGGAAGTCTGTCTGTTGAAGTCAATGAAATGCATCTTACTTTTTAACCACTACAAGTTCTATGGTTTAGTTATCCGTCATATCTATTGCTTATTTATTGTGATGCAAGATTTTCATCTCTTTATTAATGGAGATTCTCAATTGTACATGTAACTTTTGAACTTGGTTGAAAAGGTGTTTATTGGAATCATACATGACATCCTTTTTATTTTTTATTTTCATGATTTAGCATCTACCTGGAGTAACGTGGACATCTCGTTTTGCAGGAAACATTTGAATTCCTTAACATAATGCAGAATCATGGATTCCCTAAGGTTATGGGTGTTCTTACACACTTGGACAAATTTAAGGATGTAAAGAAACTTAAGAAAACAAAGCAACGGCTCAAGCATCGATTTTGGACTGAGATTTATGATGGAGCTAAATTATTCTATTTATCTGGTCTAATTCATGGGAAGTAAGTAGGTCAATCCGGTGTCAATTTTTATTATACAATGTTTATGACTTTCCAGAGCTGACCTAACCAATTAATGTGAAAAAAAGAAAGGGAATGAAGATTTGCCCAAAGCCCCTGACTTTTCAACTGCTATGCTAATGAATAGGTATTCTAAACGTGAAGTTCACAATCTTGCACGGTTTATTTCCGTTATGAAGTTTCCGCCATTATCCTGGCGACTTTCTCATCCTTATGTCTTGGTAGACCGGTTTGAAGATGTTACTTCTCCAGAAAAAGTGCATATGGATAGCAAGTGTGACCGAAACATAACTTTGTATGGSTATTTACGTGGTTGTAATTTGAAGAAGGGAACCAAGGTACTGAGTTAGATCCTTGTATTCTTCGTTTCTTCTRCAATATCAACAAAAGAAATCAAACTGTTCAAGATTGAGATCAAGATTGTTTACAAAGATAGTTCTGAGATTTTTTGTTGCTAYACTGAGTGTGTAATTAAATGTGAAGTTTTTTGTTTTAGGATTTTAGACTAAATGTTCCATAGGCAGATCTTTTTGGTCGCTATAGTTGGTATCTACTGGATGCGGAGTAATTTGTTTTAGGAATTGAGGTTAGTTCTTCCATGGAACGTTCCTTTCTTGCTTGTGCTGTTATGGCTACTTCAAGTCAACAAGTTTCATCACCTTCTTCAATAGCACTGCTGTTGTTTTGAACTACCATTTTGTGATAAACTTTCAACTTGGGTTAGGAGCTTTTAATCCATGTTCAAGAATCAATTGGCAAGATGCACGTAACATGTTCTCTTTGTAAGCATATTCTGATGAGGAAATCGATTGCTATCCTAAACTTGGGGTGATCCTGTGTAAAAGACAAAGGTACATTTCCAGGGTTCAGAACTGGTCATTTTGTACTCAATAGAAGACCAAAAGCAGTATGGATCTTGTGGTTGTGCATTTCTGTTGCCCATGGAATATTGAAGCTTAGTGCAAGACAAGCTAACTTAAGGTTCTCCATCTTCCTTTTTTTTTTTTGGTGGGTGGGAGGAGGGGGGCGAGGGGAGGTATTATCATSAACATGTTCATTGTTGGTGGATGCTAAATAATATGAAATTAGGAAAGAATTTCTACCTATTATCTTTTCTGTTTGTRCACTTATTRGTACATGGGGTGCACTAAAATTGTTTTTCGAGTACCAAACATTGAGATTGATGCCTTGATTAGTGGTCAGCTGATGCTGACTCTCAAAGTTAAAATGCTATTTTCTAACGAGAATAAGTGTTTAGGTGCATATTGCTGGTGTAGGTGACTACAGTCTAGCTAATATTACAGCACTGGCTGATCCATGCCCTTTGCCATCAGCTGCCAAGAAGAAAGGACTGCGTGACAAGGAAAAGTTGTTTTATGCTCCTATGTCTGGGGTAGGGGATCTCCTTTACGACAAGGATGCTGTCTACATCAATATAAATGATCATTTTGTGCAGTTTTCTAAAGTTGACAATGCTAGTGGAGGGACATCTAAAGGTTCACTTATTCTTTCATTTTTCCTTTTCTCTTTTCCATCTTTGGGTTTTAACTGGTTTCTTCTTTTGAGCCTGCATACTCTGGAGATGCAGAAAGCGGGAGTTGTGTCTAATATGAATACTACCCACTTCATTTTGAGTTTGGGTTTGTTAAAAAAACCACTTCTAATATGAATATTGCTCGTCTTGTATCTCAGGAAAGGACCATGATGTCGGTGAAGTATTGGTAAAATCGCTTCAAAACACAAAATATTCAATTGATGAGAAGTTAGAAAAGAGTTTCATCTCCCTTTTCGGCAAAAAACCGAACATGCTATCTGATGGTCCAAGTGATTCAAGAGATGCTCATGAGTCCTCCAGGCATATTCAAACTATTGAGCCTGGGGAGCTATATCATCCTGAAGCTRAAGATGATGGATTTCATGAAGAAAGTGATTCTGATGCCCATGGTTCAGATTTTTCAGATGATGTACAAACTCTTCAGAAGGATTTAAGGGAAAAGATATCTGATGATAGTTCCGATGAAGAAAATAATGACGCAACACAGAAGCAACATCCTCATATTGCAGAACAGATTGATTTCCATGAAGGAAGGATGAGGAGAAAAGCAGTTTTTGCAMGTGAAAATGATGCTGATGCTGATGATCTGAAGGTAATCTAGCCCCTTTATTGGGCGTTTTTTGTTTTTAATTTTCCCTTCCACATCATTGTCAAATTCTGTAGATTCATACAGTACTTAAAGTCAAGTTTCCTTCAAATGTTTCTTGATGCCAGAAATTGAGGCGTCAAGTACTAAGTTTCCTCATCCTAACTCATGATGAAGATGTTAGAAAGAACGAGTTTAGTTTTAGGAAACAATTTGGTCAACACTTCTTTTTCCCCTCAGGATAAATTCAGTTCATAACTGACAGAAATTATATATGAGATACGATCTCTTATATGATTTGATATTTTCATTGTGCTGATGCTTTGCTGATTGATYGTGATGCAGGAGTTTGGTGATGATGATGAGCTGGAGTCGGGTGAAGGCGATGAAGAAAAAAGTGATACAGCAGATGAGAGTTTGTCTTCCCATTCTGAGGATTCAGATGAGGATGAAGATCATCAAAGTAGAGGTATTATGTTCGCTTAGCTTAAATATTGTGTGGGCCATATTTACCTTTAGCAAGTGGATGAAATTTATTGCTGGTCATACGATATGAAGGGCATTAACAACAGTTGCTTATAAGATGCATCATCAATATATGCATAAGGAATGTCCTAAGAAATCCGAAGCAAATAGTTTCTAGTTTTCCAAAGTCCTCTTGCAAAGGGGATTCCTAGTGATAGACTATATAGAGAAGTGCATCTTTCTATGTGCCTAAATAAACAGCTCCTTGGTAAGAAAATCCTCTTCCCTCTTTTTTTTTTTTTTTTTTTTTTTTTTTTAAACTTTGGGCGGAAGATTTCATTTTGAAATTTGACATCTTCCATATTCACATATCACCTTGTAAATGTTGCAAAGTATAAGAATCTGGAGAAGTTATTGCACTCATTTTTAGCTTCCTGAGGAAGATTTCATTTTGAATATTCAATGTCTTCCATTTTCACGTATTACCTTGTAAAAGTTGCAAGCTATGAGAATCTGGAGAAGATACTGCACTTTTATGATCTGTCAATATTGAAGTTTCCCCTAGATATGCAAGTTCCACACAGCTTTCTGGTTTGTTTTTTCTGCCACTTCTGCTATATAAACCCTGGTTATTGCGGTGCTATTTCTGCCACTTCTGCTAWRTAAACCCTGTTTATTGCGGTGCTATATAATTCTGAATTTTACTGCTTCACATCTCCTGCTGGTACATCACTGGCTTCTCAAATTATTACCCTTTTGCTTTCTGAGGACCACCTCAATTTTTGACTGCAAACTGCTTCAGGCTCTTCTTCATTACTTTCCTGAAGCTGATCCCATGCAACAATTTTTTCTCAGAGATTCACCAGTTTTCCCACTTTGCAACGTATTTTTGGCAATGAAACTCCATAAATATACTCTTCATTATGAATCTTTACATGTGCTATAAGAGCTTGGTTAAAGCTTTTCATCTGTCTTACACGCAGCCTTGATTCTCATTTGGTGCAAATGGTGCATATATTACTTTTCATCCAAGAGATTTGTATTTTCCCTTTCAATACCTTTTCAATGAAAGTCACTTTTGAGCTCTCTGTCTTCAAAACTGTTTAGCCGCAATAGGAAGTGGTTTCATATGCTGGTTGATGTACATATAGTTACTGTTATTTATCTTTGTAAGTTAATGTCTTTTCCCCTTGTTGAGCTTCCTTAAAACCTTTCCACAGCATTGTTTCTGCTTCAGCCTTAGGGCCCTTGGTTTCTACATCCCAACTAATTTCTTGTGCCATTCTCCATTTACTTCCTCTGTTTTACATTTTCTCCTTCACTTTCTTAATCAGTTTCAGTGCATCCATCAGTCTTGTTGGTTTAAGCATTTCTCTGTTCTGTCTTTTAGGTTGCCTGAACTCCTCCTTGATGACTTAGCTAAAAAAATAACTTAGATTGCTTAACTTCCATCATGTCATCACAGAAGTGCCTTTTCTGGCCTTATTCCACTGAATCTGAGTAGGTTTGAATCTTTCTTATCATACTCTAATAAGTATGTGGAAAAGCGATTACTTTCATTTGGCAACTGACAACATTTTTGGATACCCAAGCTTTGTTTTTTCCCTTGAATTTTTGTGATTTCTTTGTTATTGGTCTTGTAGAAGTTGAGATGGGAAATGCTTCAAAATGGAAAGAGACTTTGGCAGAGAGGACTGCTTCAAGACAGACTGTCAATCTAATGCAGCTTGTGTATGGGAAGTCTGCATCAGTTTCAGCTAGTTCTCTTAATGAGGCACACAGCAGTGCTGATGATGAAAGTGATGATGAAGAATTCTTTAAGCCTAAGGGGGAGGGGAAGAAGGTTTGTCAGCATATCTTTTTTATATTTTTTTTCCCTGTATGTCGCTCAGTGTCATTTAGAAGTCAAGTACGACAACATGCCTTGCATCCAGGTGCCTTTACTGGCTGAAAATGGTATGTCAATTGTATCCTTCTTATGCCTTTTTCTCTGCTTTCTATAGAAATCAAAGGAAGGATTAGATGTTGATAATGTTGATGCCRAGGACTGCTCCAAGTTCACAAGTTTGAGTCCRAAAAACTGGAAAAGTGACGACTTGATTGAGATTATTCGTGATCGTTTTGTCACTGGAGATTGGTCAAAGGCAGCCYGTAGAGGTCAAGGTTCAGTAGCTGTCGATGATGATGGGAATGATGCTGTATTTGGTGAATTTGAGGACTTGGAAACAGGTCAGAAGYATGAGGGCCATCAGGGAGCTGATATCAGTTTTCCAGATAAAAGCTATAAGGAGGAAGATATAGCAACTGAGGAGCGCAGGCTGAAAAAGCTTGCTCTTCGTGCAAAGTTTGATGCTGAATATCCTTTGCAATTTTTTTTCTTTTCCTTATTCTCTCTGCGTCTTTCTGTGGATGTGTCTGACATTCATCACATGTCTAGATGCGTATTCCTGTTTTTCCTGTTTGAGAYGTGAAAGTATACGTCTAGATATATTTTTGTATGCATATGGGAATAGACTTGGGGGATAGGTGATTTTKCTGTAGCTTTTATTTAAGTTGATTGTGGCATCATTGTATAGCTACCCTGCTTTCTTGYTTAGTTGAGAAACTTAATTTTGTGCTATTGGCAACAATCCATATGTTTTTTGGGAAATTTCTTGGCATCTAAAAGTTCACCCTTGAAATGTTTGCCTTAAATGCAATATACAAATAATGGGTCTGAATCTTCCGATGAAGACAAAAATGACAACAAATCCAAGTTCCATTCTGGTCAAGCCAATGGTGGTGGATTCTTTGATAAGGTGAATTAACTGTCTTCTTTCAGTAATTTTGTCTTTCCCAACTGAATTCAGGGAGCCCTAGATTTAGTCTTGCCATTTTCCTGCAGTTGAAAGAGGAGATGGAKCTCCGGAAGCAACTAAATTTATCTGAACTTAATGAACTTGACGAGGACACTCGTGTAGAGGTAGAAGGTTACAGAACCGGTAGTTATCTGAGGCTTGAAGTTCATGATGTTCCCTTTGAAATGGTCGAATACTTTGATCCGACACATCCTATTCTTGTTGGTGGGCTTGGACTTGGCGAGGAAAGTGTTGGGTACATGCAGGTCAGTCTGTCCAGGACTTCGTGTTTTCATTTCCTGACATCTTGGGTTTGCATCTCAGGGAAGCTCTTTATTTTACTTCTTTTAATATTCATGCCCTTACTATCCTTTTTTTGAAATGGTAGTACCTATCTCCAGCTTAACTCTGTGAATACTATGCTACTTTGTTTGGTTAAATTTATTCAGTCTTCTGCTCTGATTAAGTTTGAAAATCTAGGTATAATGATACTTTACTTTTTGATCTCTCTCTCTCTCTATAACATGTGTTCAAAAGATTGGTTTCTGTATCCACCTCAGCTCATCTTTTCTTCATGTGTATGTGGAAGATTTTCTCTCTTAACTATGTATGCCCTCAAATATGAAAATGGAGATATGCTAGCTTAGAACCGAAAGCCCTTGAGGCCATAGGTTGAGTGTGCACTTAGGAGTAAAGGACTGGAATCTGAGAGCTAAATATTAGTAAAATGAAATAACATCTTTTTCAGTAACAATCTCAAATGCTCAAGTTTGTACAGATTATGACAGAGAAGAACAAAGTGTCAGGACATGTGAATAACAAGGCCTCCAGGTGGAGTTTCTTGATTGGTCAAAGGAGTGTGTTTTACTGGACTAATGAAAGTTTTGACATAGTGTAATTATGTTCACCAAGCTGTGGTGAAATTTATCTAATACATTGCCAATCTTGTACATTGTCTGACTAGGACAAATAATATTATCACCACTAAAAGCAGGTATGCTATTGTTTTGGAGAGGAGATAGGTGATTCCTGTAAATCAACTCTTCTACAGACTATTCAGCTAACCTTTTAGAAAAATGTCTCCATAAATAGGAGAAGCAGTCCTCACAACAAGGAAGACCCAGCTTGTGTAGAATAGAAAGATCGATTGTACCATTTCTGGCCTAGAAAAGGTCAGGATCACGCTTATGTGCTCAATCCAATCAACTAAAATAAGCTGTCATTAGGGCTGTACTGMTTCAACTATGGTGCTGTATTCAAAGCACGCCAATGGGTTYGCCTTTTTCTTCTGAGTGAGTGGATTAGCTAGGACAGACTATCTCCGTAGAACAGATCTCTTCTTTGTGTACTGACATATGTCCATCTTTAAGTGATTGTCACATCTTGCTTCCTGATCTTTGAGTATAATCTTATTTTATGATTCTTAGTTTCTGTTGCCTCTTTCTCTGAGAAATAGTATTATCTATTAGCTCCTTGCTCTCTATTTTACTCCTGATGCAATATTTTCCCGTACTGCTATATTGTGTATTTTGAATTTTTCAGGTTCGCTTGAAGCGGCATAGATGGCACAAGAAAGTATTGAAGACTAGAGATCCAATAATTGTCTCTATTGGATGGAGGCGCTACCAAACTACACCAATTTATGCAATTGAGGACCACAATGGTCGTTATCGTATGCTGAAGTACACTCCGGAACACATGCATTGYATTGCTATGTTTTGGGGTCCTCTTGCACCGCCACATACAGGCATGATTGCCGTCCAGAATTTGTCAAACAATCAGGTAACATATTGGCCTCTTAGTTCAATTTCCCTTCCATCCATCCAGTTCTTTGCATTTCTTCTTATTTTTATCAGCTATCCCTTATATTTTGGAGAAATTATGACGGCCATGATTTAGATTTTTTATTAGAGGCTGACTGCCTATTACGAAGCTCTTGTGCCAGTGGTGATTTCTTATCTGTAGAACTAGATTCAGCTAGTGTCTCCTAAAGTACGTAACTGCACCACTTGTGTTTCTTAGTAAAATACTCTTGGTAGATAAAGGAATGACTTTATTGGACCAATGAAATGCCCAGGAAGATGAAGTAATCAGTTTTCATGTTCAGAGTAGTTGTCTCCATTTGATTCGTCTGTCCAAAATTCTTCCTTTTGGTCTTTGTGATTTGTGGGCTTATGCTTCCTTTCTTGCATAATAATTCTTCTACATTTTGATGTTATATTAACTTGGTCCAATTGGAGGGAGAACTTTGAAGAGATATTTGTTTTCTTATAAACGTGGACTTATTAGTAAGCACCAAGTGCATCTAGAAAGAGAGAAAATGAGAGAACCATCTAACTGTACTTAGAGTTGTCAGATGGGCCAACCTACCTCTAGGTAGGCCAGCTTGTTAGGTTGGTGGGTTGGGAAAACTCTAATCCAACCCAAAGAGGGACAATCCACCAAAAATTAAAAAAATTAAATAAAAATAATAAGCACCATAAAATCTGAACAATAAAAATCCTAAAAGTTCCTTAAAAAAATCCTTAACAAAACATTATATGATTATCCTAATAATCCACCATATTCCATACTAACTAATAAAGTCCATAAAAATATCATTATCACAAAATTTATCAATAAGTAATAAGATCTATTAAACTAAAATAGTATAATGTTCTTAAAAGTTTATGAATAAGCGAGAAGGAATGGCGGCCAAAGAGCTTGATGGAAGGGGGAATTGATGAGCCTGTGCGTGCAATGTGKATGCATGTGTTGACAAATTTTGAATCTTGGGTTTTACCAACTATAATTTAGGAATTAGGTTTCAATTGATGAATTGTTTGGTTTTGTAATTTTCTTTTTTTTTTATTTTTTCTTTCTCTTATAAAAGCAATGGGTCATCTTCGTCTCGTCGTTCCCTTTCCGGAAAGGTATAATACATANTTTTTTTTTCTTTTTACAATATGGCGGGCTGGCTGCAACCTGACTCAACCCGCCCTGCCCCGCCTCAAGACAAGGCCCAATTGGGTCTGCCTGCCGGGGCCAACCTTTTTTTGGGTTGGGAATTTCTCAACCCAACCCACTCTTTTTTTAAGGCGAGTTGGGTTGGGCAGACGGGCCCAACCATTTTCACGGCTCTAACTGTACTCACAAATATATATATGATCTTCAAACTCTTCCAGTATATTGGTACATTTTGATGGATAATTTTAGTTGACCTCAACAATAGGGTCTTTAAAGTGGTCCCCTTCTTTTAAAATTTAGTWTTATTATTATTGTTATTGTCTTGTTTAAGTGCTCTGATGTCATTTTATGGCCTCTGAAAGCACTAAATTTGTTCACGTCCAAATAATCCATAAAATGTAGCAAGGTGCATTGGGCCAACATCAAGGATGTTTCCCTTTTCTTTTTGTAGATGGCCATGTCTTCTTCTTAAAAAGAGTGTGAATACAGTTATGTGGGTCAGTTATGTTGCAAGTCAGATTCTATTCTGGGGTTTAACTGTTTTCCATTGGTTGTTCAGGCAGCATTTAGGATCACAGCAACTGCAACTGTGCTGGAGTTCAACCATGCTGCGCGGATAGTGAAGAAGATCAAGCTAGTTGGTTACCCCTGTAAAATCTTTAAGAAGACGGCACTTATCAAGGACATGTTCACATCTGACCTTGAAATAGCCAGGTTTGAAGGTGCTGCTGTCCGAACTGTAAGTGGAATCCGCGGACAGGTTAAGAAGGTATTTTTCTTCTTCATGATCATTAAAACCACTAGTGCTTGYGATTTGTTTTCACATTTTGTTGCAGGATCTAWAACAGCCATGTCATTCTTTTTCTTAGGCCTTCCCTATGCTATCTTATTTATCATGAAAATCATTGTCCTTAAGCTGCTGCTTGAATTTGACATGAGATGTATTCGGCAGATTGATATGCGCAATAGCTAAAGAAAAGAAAAAAGAGAAAAAAAATCATTCTTGATTTTTTTGCCCAACAATAAATTCTTTGAAGTTTTATTGTACATTGTTGTTTCAATATGATCTCTTATGTCAATGTAGGAGAAGATGCACTCTCACTTGATAGTTATGTACATGTGTATTTGTATTGAAAATTTATGTATGTAATTGGGAAATAACTGGGTCTGAAGCATGACATTTTGTTTTCTRTGTTTTAGGCTGCAAAAGAGGAGATTGGTAACCAACCCAAGAAGATGGGAGGGCATGCCAAAGAGGGCATTGCTAGGTGCACCTTTGAAGATAGGATCTTGATGAGTGACATAGTTTTCTTGCGTGCCTGGACTCAAGTTGAAGTTCCTCGCTTTTACAACCCATTAACCACAGCCCTGCAGCCACGTAACCAGAACTGGCAGGGGATGAAAACAGTTGCTGAATTGAGAAGAGAACTAAATCTTCCAGTGCCTGTCAATAACGATTCACTTTATAAGGTAATATTTGAATGACAAGCAAGTGATTGTTTCGGCCTGATTACTGTGTCAGTGGTATCTTATATTTTATTTGATTCTTTCAACAGCCAATTGAGAGGAAGCCCAGGAAGTTCAATCCACTGGTTATCCCAAAGTCGTTACAGGCTGCTCTCCCATTTGAATCAAAACCTAAGGACATTCCTTCTCGGAGACGGCCACTTCTTGAAAACCGTAGAGCTGTGGTCATGGAATCCCATGAACGCAAAGTCCATGCTCTTGTTCAACACCTTCAGCTTATAAGACATGAGAAGGTATATTTCACTATCTGCTGGACCAACCAAAGCAGATGCTCTTGCTTGTTTACCTGAAGTCTCTTTCTCATATTAAATATGAGTCTTTAATGGATTACCATTTCCAGATGAAAAARCGGAAACTTAAGGAACAGGAGAAAAAGAAAGCATATGAAGTAGAAAAGGCRAAAGAAGAGCAGGTGGCAAAGAAACGTAAGAGAGAAGAGCGACGAGATAGGTACCGCAAGCAAGACAAAATAAACAAGAAAATCCGGAGAAACTCAGGATCTTGATTCTCCTCATCGATTACCAAGTGCTGAATTTGCTGKAGATAATTTCACAAGATGGCTGGCGTCTGCTTCATTGTGAGAAGTTAAAATCTGGATTACAGACACTGGGGTGGTGAAGGAATCAGCTAAAGTTGGCAATGGCATGAAACTTTTTGCAAACCCCTGTCGATGGCTGGAGCTTGGGGGTCTGACTAAGAGCACACGGGCGCAGAAGAAATTCGCTTAGGTTCTTAAAATATAGGGTCATATTTTGATGATATTGGTCATGTTTGTATTAATCTTAAACCCATATTAATCATTTGTAATTCTTTTGCTCTTTTCTTTTAGGGATGTTTTTGTTCAGCAGCCAACATGTTCTTCTGGAAAGGGTATATCTTGGGTTTTAACTCTCATAAACTACAAATTAGGAACATGAATATTGACTGACTGGCCAAGAAGGCCGTACCAAAACGAAAAAGGAAAAAGTATTCGTGGCCGTTGAAAGTCGGGTTCAGGCCACATTTCAAAGATTGAGGGCTCGAACCGTGATTTTATATATTGGAGCATCTTTAATATTACATTATGGGAAATTAACGTAATTTGTGCTTCAAATTATTTTTTATTTTTTATTAATATCTTTCATTTTTTCTTCAAATTCTTTTTTATCCTTCGATAACCTATGTTCAAATTTTTTATTTTTTAATAATTTACGTTTAAATTTTTTTTATTCCTACACGATAGAATTTGACCATATCTTGTCACGTGTATTATATGTGTTTGCTAGTTGAAGTTTGAGAAAGGGCAAAATTATTAGTCCAGGTTTTGTTTTCCATCAAAATTAGATGGAATGGTCTAATTCGACCCCAGCCAAACTTAACTCGGTCCAAGAGAATTTCCTAAATTATTCTTACCTTATCAGTTTATCATTTTCACCGAATTTTTTTGAAAAACGTTAGATTTTATCATAAATTTGTTTATCAAGCTCTAATTTTAAATAAATGTGTCAAAATAAGTCTGTGAACAAAAACTTTAGATTTTTCATCATAAATTTGTAATTTGTTTATCAAGCTATAATTYCAAGTAAACTAGAACGTAATCTGTATATATTTCTGCGTAGTGAAGAAAAAGTCTTTAAACTTCTTTTTTGAAGCATTTTTTTWATCTRAAAATCTCAATTTTTAAAAATCTTAGTTCTATTTCTTTGTAAAGTGAATTTGTTTCTGTTAAAGAGAGCTCATTGATGTATTTTTAAGTGATTTTATGCACTGACTGGCTGCATGTGTTATTCTAAAAATCCCAATTTTTTAAACCCTAATCNGCATTTTTTTATCTGCAAATCTCAATTTTTAAGAATCTTAGTTTTATTTCTTTGTAAAGTGAATTTGTGTCTGTTAAAGAGAGCTCATTGATGTATTTTTAAGTGATTTTATGCACTGACTTGTTGCATGTGTTATTCTAAAAATCCCAATTTTTTAAACCCTAATCCGAATCTTTTATGAAGAGTAAGTGTAAAAGCAAAATTTTGTGTCCGCTAAAGCAAGTCCTTTGATTTTTTATGTGATTTTATGGCTTTGAAGGTGCTTTTCTATGAGTTTCTTATATGTGATTTATTATGTTTGCATAACCACGAAAAGTAAAATTTGTCTTTTAACTTTCTGGTAGAGTAAATGACTTATTTTTATAGTGCTTTCTTCTTTGTTATTGTTGGTAGTATATAATGACTCTTTATTGAATGCTTATTATTGTTCTTTTCGATTGAATTCTTATTATTAATGTCTGACTTCTGAGGTTAGGAGCATACAATATCCAAATTACCCTTTGACTGCTAAAGTAAATTACTTTTTGACTATTCAACATTGAATTTATGTTGAGAACTGAATTGCCTTCTTAATTGAGCTTTTACTTTTTCAAACTCATTCAAAATACTAGTGACTTCAGCTTAAACATTTATTATGATGGTCAATTAATTGGAATTAAGAATAACATGTATGTGGGAGGGAAGATAGATTATTATGACTAATGTAATGTGGATAGATTTAGCTTTCTGATATTACACCATGTGGCTAAGTTATTAGGTTATAAAGGCATTTTGTGGATATTGGTTCAATATTCTAGGGTGTGGTGAATAGAGACATTTAGTGTATTCCTTATGTGATAAAGATGCTACATTAATAAGAGAAATAGGGGCTGCTAAGGGTACCTTTGAAGTTTTCTTACACATGGACAACACCTAAGGTTTAGCTTACCTACCCTACTAGGATCTTCTAGGACTAGTGATTATATTGAAATTGAGGTTAATGAGGGAGAAAAAATTCACAGGGAGGGTGAAATGAGGGCTGATGAGGGTGAAAAAAGAAGTCATGGGGAGGATAAAATATGTACTGGTGAGTGTGATGATGGGASTAGAAAAAGTAAAGTGAAGGGAAAGGCCATTTGGCACAAAAATGCAGGAAAAAGAACTAGTGGGGACAGTGAGTGGTAGGAACAGTGATAAGTCCAAGAAAAGAGCAAAAGAAAAACAAGCAGAAAGTTCAATGGGGAGAGAAAAGGCAACTGATGTGCGGTGCAATGGTGATAGTGATTCAATTGATATAGATTTGAACATGAAAAAGATGAAGTTTCAAGTGAATGTAGTAGGTTTTTTGGAGCTTGACTTTGAGAACTCAGATCTGGATAAGAGGATTTGGTCCTCTATTAAAGGTAGTTCAAGACAGAATGTGAGAATATATGGTTTAGGAATCTTGGTACTAGTAATAGGGCAGAATCTGATTTAGGAAAAGATAGGGTAAGTAAGATGGATAAGAGAAAAAGATCATCACCTGTGCATCTATATATTGGTGATAAACTTAGAGTTGATGAAGGCAGTTCTGAATATAACTCCACTGAGTTTAGCAATCATAATTCTTCAGGGACTCAAGATGAGCTAGATAGGGGTAGACAACAAGTATTTGAAAGATTTAGTCCAGAAATTGACCTAGAAAACCTACYCTTCAAGGATGGCATGGTATTTAGCTCAAAATAGCAATTTAAGAATGCTRTARATTCACATAATRTCAAGTGYGATAAGATAATCAAATTCAAGAAAAATGATCATGACAAAATWTGTGTTGTTTCCTATGATAGAAGTTGTAAGTGGAGAATATAGGCATCTAGATTATCTAACTCKTCATATTGGCAAATAAAGACATTGCATCAGAAACGCAATTGCTGTCAGAAACTTTAGTTCTAGAATCTTAGGTCCTTGCATACTTAACTAGAAAATATATTGAAGATTTCAGATCAAGTAAGGGTGTGAATGTAGGACAGTTCATGGGGAAGGTACATAGGAAATTGAAATATAATATTTCAGTTCATCAAGTGTATAAGGCTAATGTAATTGCAAGACAATTAATTGAGAGAAAATACAAGGAGCAGTACATAAAGCTTTGGGATTATGTTGAGGAATGAAGGAACTCTAACCTTAATAATACCATAGTTTTATCAACCGAGATTGATAGAAATGGTAAAGAGAGGTTCCAGAGATTTTATATTGAGCTTTTAGCTTTGAGAAAAGGTTCCGAGCTAGTTATAAAATGTAGTATGCTTTGATGATGTCATTTAAGAGAACCTCACCAAGGTGTGTTATTGACTGATGTTGGCATTGATGCCAACAATTTAGTGCATCTTCTGATAGAATGTGTTCTAGAAGATGTAAAGATAGTTTGAAGTAGTTTCTAGAGCTTTTGATTAAGGACTTGAGAATTTATGAATAAGAAAAGTGGATTCTTATGTCTAATAGACAAAAGTAAGTTTTTTATTATTATTTAACTTTAATTTTTCTTTTCTTTATTATCATACTTGATTAGTATAGTACTCTATTAATTTGATTACAGGGGTTGATACCAGCAGTTGGGGAATTACCACCTAGGGTAGAACATAGATTTTGTGTTAGACATCTTCATAACATTTTCAAAATTGTGCACTCGGGTCCAGCTTTAAAACAAAAATTATGGCAGTATCCTAGGGTAACCCATCCAAATAAATTTGTTGATTACATGAGTTAGTGAAAAAGTCTAGATGAGGGAGCCCATAGCTGGTTAGTGAATTCAGGACACCCTAGTCACTGGTCTAGGTCACATTTTAACACTTACACAAWGTGTGATATGTTGTTGAACAATTTGTGTGAGAATTTTAACTTAACTATTTTGCATGCAAGGTCTAAACCTATTCTGGGAATGTTAGAATCAATTAGAATATATTTAATGACTAAGATGAAGTTAACAGAGAGTGGATGAGAAACAAAGAAGGTGTTGTTTGTCCTAAAGTCATAAAGTATGTTGAGAAGTTGAAAGTGCAAAATGAGGATTATATACCTAGAGGGGCAGAGAGCTCAAAGTACCAAGTGGAACATATGTGGGGAGATACTTTTGCAGCGGATTTGGAAGCAAGAACATGTTCTTGTAGGAAATGATAATTGTGTGGGATACCATGTGTGCATGCTATGAGTGTAATAGGTTGCATGGGGGAGGAAGTAGAGAATTACATTCATCTGACCTATCATACCAGGACATACATGAAAGCTTATGAGCCCGTAATTGGYCCAATTAGTGGACCAARTTTTTGGTATAGTGTAGATAGAGAACATCTACTACATCAAGAACAGTTAAGGTTGGCAATGAAACCAAAAACAACAAGGAGAAGGGGCTTAGAYGAACRATGTGATTCAAGTASTAGGCCATTCAAAAATATCTAAGGCTGGAAAGAAACCTTTAAAATGCAACAAATATGGACAAAGAGGTCATAATGCAAGGACTTGTCAATTGAATGGGAGAGACACTATAGAAAATMTAAGAAGGTGGCTCCCTCTCTATCGAAAGAAATGATCTTTTTGCGGAAACAACATATGGAGAAAATGAGAGTAATATGCAAGATAGAATAACTTTAGCTAGAGAATACAAGAAGTAAATTGGTTGCAATAGTGAACAAATATGTGTGGAACACTGGGCTATAACAGAATGATTTGTGATAAAGTATCTAGGCTATAACACGACAAGACTTTCATGATGAGAATGATATGAATGAAGATGTACAAGAAGAGAAACTTTCTCAAATGTCTAGTGTAAGTAACCTTCTCAACCATTTGATTAATTTACTAATTTAGTAAATTAAATGGTTATTCAATGACTAAAAATTTTATGCCATGGAATTCATTTGCAGATTACTGGTGCAATGACTTCTCAATTATAGACAAATCAAGCACATATAAGAGTTGAAACAAATATATGTAGCGAGAGTGACATATTTTTGTTTTTCCAAGTTTCTAAATTTAGTGTTTGCAAGTAACTAAATTAGTAAATATTTGTAGGTGACTAGTAYAAGAACTTTTTTGTTACAGACCGATCAAACTAAGGAAAGAATTGAAACTGACGTATTTATATTAATCCAATGCTTTTATTTCTTTTTCCTAAATTATTATCGATTTTTTAACTTATATTATTTTGGATTTTTTTAAATATTTTCAAGGTTGTTCTTAAGATGATAATCTAGCATATTTAGCTGCTAGTAATGTTGCAAATGATACTATCAGTAACGTTGCTCAGACTTCAAGAAAAAGTCAGAGGAAGTGTAATCTCGGGGGTTGAACGACACAACAAGCAAACTTGTCAGACATCAATGGCCAAGAGATTGAGGAACTCGAATCGCACAAGATATTATATGAGGCTGTAAACAAATTGCTGTAAGAACTAACTTTAGGAGATGATGTATTTTGTTATTGGATATAATGTGTTCGAGACTGATGTATTTTGTTGGATTGTTTTGTTGATTTTTACTATAATATGATAGTGGATGCCTTAGAATGGTGTTATATTTTGGATAAGAATGTATTTTGGATGCTTTAGAATGTTGATACTGTATTATCAGATTATTTGAATAATTTTATGGACTTGTATTTTAGATGTCTTAGAATGACATTTCGGATTATTGAACATGACATTATGATATTAAAATCATTTTTCTGGTTTGGTATTGGTTTCAATTGCTATGGTTGGAATGATATGGTCATTTTTTGGGTTGGTATTGGTTGAAAACAAAAGTAACAATATCATAACAATTGATGCATTAATGCATCTTCCATAACTAAGTAACTAAGCTTTATTCATCTATGACATTAATAAAAGGAAAACACTGTTACTTGCATTATAAAAGTCAATCATCTACATCTTCCATTTCTTGCATTACTAGTATTGTTGGAATGGTATTATTGCATTGTCAAAATGAAATGCTTAGGTTAGTTTTTTTTTCCTTTCAATAATGCATTTGCAACATTATTGAAAGGAAAAAACATTAGTATATGAGCATTGTTAAAATGTGATTTACACTGTACAAGGACAATCATCCATCTGCAACATTAATTTTTAGCTGCAAGTCGAATAATGCCAACAACATCAACATCCATCAACGACCCAACACTAATGAATCTATAATGCCAAACTTTGACTTACAAACAACTATTACCCAGAATGCCAAACTTTCAGCTTCAAAAACACCAATACAGCTACCAAAAAAAAAGCCACTGCTACTACTACAAATTTAACCTTCACCTTCAACTTCTACTTCTCATCTTTCATTTTTTGTATCTTCCGCAAAAGTTTCGAAATAACTTGAATTGAACGGAAGTATATGGGTGGATAATACCATTCACAATATCCACAACCCCCACCTACTATCTTTTGCTAAAAAATGAACAATTAACTTAGAAGAAAATTTACATAAAAACTTGAAGAAATTCATAGGAATTAAGTAACAGAAAACCTACCATGTATGCCTCACAACCTAGAAAACTCCTTGCTAGGTCTGTGTTTGTTCCACCCAGTCCTTAATTACGCAGCTTTTCCACAATGGCAACACAAAAATGGCCTTGTAGCCGGCGAATCCGAGCAAGAAGAAAACATACTCCGCTCCAT
>MEJB01000105.1:2691391-2830985 GCA_001752375.1 Rhazya stricta
TTCCCACTATGCATATATAGAATTAAAAACAAAATCCCTTGCATATAAAACATAACGATACATGGGGTATCTAGCCAAATAAGTGTGAAAAATACTTTGGTAATAAATGATCTGCTAGTGAAGAGAAACAAAACTCATACAGCAGTTAGAAACCATCTCTCAATCAGGCCAAGGATTGTCTTTAGGAATAGATGTGTTTTCTTCTCAATTGCTTTATCAAGATAAGCAAAAAATTTTATAAAATTCTTAAGAAACCTTAACAAATAACACATTAGATCCAGGTTTTCTTCTTTACTTTATCAGTGAATGATGCGAGTGACGAGATTGAATTCTAAAATCACTGTCCAACAGAGACAAGAAGCCTTATTTGGAATTGGTTTGTTATCCAACTTTGAATGCCAATAACAACAAAACAATTCATAAAGCCTGGCTGCATGTCTGCAGATCAACCGGAGGCGAAACCAAAATTATAAACTTAAAAATGAGTAGAGAGTATGAAATCGACATTCTTTTTATCTATTTTATGCAATTGGCATTTGCAAATGGCCCTTAAATGGTACACATTRTTCGTTCCCCCCTTTCTGTTCATTAATAGTGTTAGTGCCTTTTCATGAATTTCATCACTTGAGCAATCTTAAGATAGCTGTTTTTGTAATGTAGAACATTAAAACACACACTCTTAGGCATCATCAAACTCTTTTTTTTTTTTTTTTTATATATAGCAAATGTCATATGTGGAAGACAAAGCAAAAGTTAACATAGACATAGATAATCCATGAATAAAAAACTTTCCTTCTCAAAATAAAGAAAAAAACACACGCAATTTCRTAGAAAGGAAAATTTAAGAAATATTTGGCAGGCCTTTTAAATGATTGCACAAGTAATCARTTTCYCCACCTTTGTATAAATGGAAGGAGAAAAAGAAAAGGACAAGTGCCAAATAAAATTCATCACATATGTCTACAATATTTTATGTATACCAAGTGGAGTACCGTAGAGGACCTTTCAAGATCGGCCCAGCACAGCAGCCTGAAGAATAGAGATCACAAGCTCCCACGCAACAGATCTGCCATAGAGGCCAAAATGTTAGTTCATGAATCAATATCATGTAGAACAGATTACTTTAGCCTAGCCATATATGCAATCAAACATGAAAGAAACAAAAGACTAATGCACTTTGCTGCTGCTCAGATTTAGACATGAAAGTCCATATTAATTGGTCGATTAGCATCGAAATGGAGCATCTTCAACGTTTTCTAGACACTCTTACCATCATTGAAATTACTAATAAGGAATGAGATAGTGTGTGTATATATATATATATATATATATATCTCAAAAGAAACCTTCTCAGAGCTTCCAGAGAGAACGCTACAAACTTGCAGTTGGAGCAACTGTGGACTCCACTCTTTAGCAAATGAGGAGTCCAGAAGCGATTTGAAAACCATTTTAGCCAGATTGTATTATTAAGACGCAGATCTTTCTGAGTTGAAGAAGACAAATGAGATACATATACTGAACCAAGAAGAACACAAAAATGGCATGATGCCATTGTTGAAGAAAGTAAGGGAGAAGAAGATATATAAGGCCCCCACCTCGAGATCAACTCTGAAAATCCAAAAAGAGAACAACGTGAGAATCTTATGGGTGTTTGGTAGTAAATGAGTGGTAGMAAGTGTGGATGGAARAAGAAAAATCCGCAAAAAAGCTGATATCTTTATACTTTTAGGCTTTTGGCTTTGGGCTCGAGAAAGATTCACAGAAACATCTCTACATTAACATCCATGTATATACACAGTGTCTACCCCCTTTCCCTCCGTCCCTCTCACACACTAACACACAGTAGTTCTTCAGCAACCCACGATCATTTGAAGTCTATAACATGCATTTCTACACTAAAAAGAAAAAAGATCGTAGGAGGAAACACCATGGGCCTGATCTATAACCATAAAACACAAATACCTTCCCTGCAGAAACCTTTTTCCCACCAAAAGATAAGCTGGAYTGAGTCATTTATTAATGAAGATAAATGATGATAATGACATAATGGGAGTTGTTCACAAGCAAAAGAAGAACAGAGCACGTTACCCTTTACGAGATTCTGCTGGTGATGTTGCTCATGAGAGGCGCAGCAGCGTGCAGAGAGCAAGAAAGGRTGAAATTTSTTGGCAGAAACTGATGCTTTCCGTACTCAATAGCCAAGTTCGGATCAGAGTTTGATACGATTTGACAGTAGTAGCATGAGAGTAGTACTGCTAACGCTTTAACTGAAGAGAGAGAAAATGATGGTCATTTTCATTATGGAATGCTCCGACGTCGTTCTTGGGGGGTGGTGCGAATGGTGTGATTTAATGAAGTCATTGTTGTCTGTCACCCTCACTTTCAGTTTCAGTTTCAGATTTCTTCTTCGAATGAAGCCAAAAGTGGGATTGATAGAGATCTCGTGGTGTGGGCCCAGGACCAGRAGCGAACTCGACGGTTATGCTTTGCCCTCCCTTATTTTGCTTTTCTTTGACTCTTCTTTTAACACATTATAACTTTATGTAATATAGTTATAATTAGACATTATAAATCATTGATTTCTATGAGCCCATATGGTATTRCTAGAAATGCAAATATACTTGGGAGGAGGAACAATTTAAAGTGATGAAATGTTAGATTATAGGTAAAACCAATAATCTTTTAAGATTTAGGCATCGATTTATCYTCCTTAATTGGGAAAATTTGGAATTGRTTATTCACTATGTATRAGAATTCCCGCTAAGCATTCATGCAGTATTKTGATTATAAAGATAGATAATTAACTTTCTCCAATATAATTATGTTTGATTTGCTTTACTGATAAATTAGAATAATGGGTTTTGTGTACGAACTTAGAAGATGATCACCAGACTTGGTTTCGGTTAAATGTGAATTTAATGATTTTTGTTTGAAAGTCCACGTAGCATATGCATTTGACCTTAACCATCTATCCAAATATGCCTCCTTAGCCTTGGACTACAACTGACTTGGATTCGCATTTCATGTGAAAATTTTATTTTTAATTCTTTAAATTGCATTTAATCAAAATTATATATTATTATTATTTTGTATTTCTAAGAACGATGGTTAATGACAACTCTACCCCTCTCATAGCAAAACAATCCATTCAAAACTCGATCATGATTGAGAAYTTTGAGATTTTAGAATAGTATAATMAATTTTCAGGGGTGTAATTGAAAAAMGAAATTCCTGAAGGGCATAGTTGCCATTGACCCACTAAAGTACATAACGTAGTGGAAAATTTCAGGCTCCGCGGAAATGCTCGACGGTTACATTCCAATTTTAGGCAATAGTTTATGGCTCGGAGTTGGCGGGTTTTGAGGGTTCCATTGCAAGAATTTTTTGGGATTATTGTTTCCATTGCAATGGACATACTATTTTGTAGTTAATATTCATCAACTTCTCCTGCCTTGTCAAGAAAAAAAAAATGGACAGATTGGGTTATATAATAGTTCCTCGAGTATACTCTTGGTTGGAGAATAGAGTTGATAGGCGGTCTGTTATTGAAGCGGCCTTCACCATTCCCAAGCCCCTCCAAGCACCAGTCCAGACCGGTCTAAAGGAGAAAAACCCAGGACCGACTCAAGATTGGTGCTACGCCCTTCCTTCAAACTGACATGTTCGATCTAGGCTTCTGCAATTTTTTTCGTTTTTTGTTTTCTTAACAATCATCTTCAGTTTTCTTAAGGGCTAAGTTTTATTGGGAAATTAGTTCTTTATGCACCTCACCTATTTATTATTCTCTTTAATACTTCACAACTTTTTTTTTACTATTTATATCTTTCACCTAATTATAAATATTTATAATCTTACCGGAACTTTTTCTTTTTTACTTATTTATATCCATAATATAATTACAAGTTTTTATTTTTGCASTTAAAGGGTCTGCTCACRTGCCTTGCACTTAAAGGATGAAAACGTCTTTTAAGGTTAATTTTGTCATTCCAAAGTCATTCCTCCCCTCCCCCTCTAAATTTTGCCCAATTTTAACCAAAAAAATCTTTTAAATGCCTTTAAGATGATAAAATTGACATTAAAATGTTCTGATTAGTTAGAGAACTTTCAATTTTGATTATGAATCAAAATTTTGTTTACTTAGTTTAAACTTCAATATTAATTTGAAAATCTTATATCTATTTTTATACTAAAAGAAAAAAAAAATCGACGAAATATTCTATCAAAAATTCAGTGGGGGAAATGGGATTTCCAACAAATTTGGGACAAAAATGGCCAAAAGATAAATAATTTATCAAAAATCCGTCGATAAAATCTACAACAAAAATTTCTATCCATAGTAAAAATAGACTTTTATTTTAGAGTTAATTAAATAAATCTAATAAAGCCATCTTGACGTGATGAATGATTTAACAAGGTCCCCTATCGATTTTATTAATACTAAAAATAAAAATTACATAGGAGGGAGACTTAGTGCCAAAAAACTCCCGAAATTAATATTTAAAAAATTAATATATGTTTAAGGAAAGTAATACAAAGATAGAAAAAATCACTAATCGTCGAACAATCAAAATAGATTCAAGATAATTAAGATCCAATTCTTTTGTCGAGTTGAGGCTTTCTACCAATTATTGCTCATATTATAATTTCTAAGATTTTCAGAGACAATCAATTCCTTCTATCATCTACTATTCAACACGCTATTATTGAATGTACTCTTTGAAACCACGATTAACACCAATAGGATCAAAATATCTCGTGTAATCTTGGAAAGTGTCGGAAATGTAAGTGCATTTCAATGCCACCATCGAAGAATATTAAATTCAGAGCCATGTTATTCTACTTGCGGACTCAAGTCATAAATTATGAGCTCGTTAATGGTTGATGATGTTATTGAAGATGATGGCCTTTGTATCTTGAAAAGAGAGTATGAGTGGACCACCCTCAATCCGTATGAGGAAGGTCTGGACGAAAAAGCCACAGATCTTGATTCGAGASTCGACAAAGAGTTCTTAGCCAAACTGGAACCATTAGTTCTTTTTTGAAGATCTACTAAGTCTCACTTAAGAAAATTTGCACTATATAGATCAACTTTAGTGTCTAAAAATTCATTTAAATACACTATACTTGACTGAAACTCGAAAACTTTCGCTCGAGCATTTAAACTCAAAGCCATTATATGCTGGTTTAGAATCAAATTTGACTAGGGGTTTTGCTAAGGAATTGGGTCTGACCACGCCACTCATCCCGCCTTACCTTTGGTTACTGCAAATGATTTAGCAATATTTGTTTCTTTCTGGTGTTTTGCAAGTATCTACTGGAATTCAAGAGTTTTTGCAAGTGTTTCAATAATGTTTTTATACTCTTTAGTGGAGATGGCTTTTGTCATCACCATTTCTAATGCTGTGCGAATTTGTACTTTTAATCTAGAATTTTCCTCAGCTTTATCTTCAAGTGTCATTTCAAACCAAGATTTTCACTTTGTATGGGGCATTTGTGAGTTGTTGCTATAGTTCATGCATGGGTAGTTGTAGGGGTTTTTGGACCTTCAATCTCTTTTTTTTCACTTGCACTTGTTGTGGCACTTTTATCTTTGTTGAAGGAATTCTCTAGTCAAGAAATCTGATATAGAATTGTATCTCCTTTTATAAATACACTATTCAAACTAAAAAATACTCAAATTTGCTTGCCATCTAGCAAATATTTACTTTTATGCAAGTTATTTACATCTTTTTGTAAAATTTCTTTGGTAGATTTAGAGTCAATACGTAAAAGAACTTTTGATTCAAAAAATCACTTTGAAAATTTTGAAATGAATAAAACAATGCTCCAAATATTTTTTAATAGTTGAATAGGATATTTGAATACCATTCCAATGACTAGAAGTATGCTGGACAATGGATTCTTTCCCATTTGGKTYTGCTTTAAGGTACCTCTATATCCTAATTCAGAAGTATTAGTCTCCACAATTTTTCGTAGAGAGGGATCAACAAGATATAAATAAGGAATTTCAGAAACAAAGGGATTTAATTTTTTGGACAAGATCTGGTATGCTTTTCGGTCCATGAGACGAGATTGTTTCCAAGTGTTTCATGTAAGGGTTTTGTCATTCTAATATTTGGAATGCATTCTACAATATAATTAAGACTTTCCAGAAATCTTCGCATAGCCTAAGCCTTAAGGGATGGAAATAATTTCAGATCCAAGATTAGGGCCTCCTACTCCACCTGATTGTTGGAATGAGTTTTATCCAACTTGAACATAAAACCGCAGTTACATCCGTCTGGGCTTGTCATTGTAATGCCGAGTCTTGCCCCTAGCTATTTCTTGATTCGTCAAAGGTTAAAATCTATGGTCTGATGCTAATGAACTGTTGAAGCTCCACCAAGGGATTGATATCTTTCGTACAAGGATTCAAGCTTGACTACCCCTAGTTTTTATACAAATCAAGCTCCACCCACGAATTGACATCTTCCATGTAGATCAAGCTTGATGGCTAAAGCTCGTCAGGTTGAAGTATAAATATATGGCGTCGGTTTGGTGTATACAAATCAAATTATTCAAGTGAAGAAAATTGAATCTTTTGTGGAGAATTTGGATCCGGTGCTTGTATTGCACAAAAACTGGCACCGGATTTTGCTTGGCAAGGAAAAATCGGTTAGGTTTTTTTTGCAAAATCCGGCTCCAATGTCCTTAGTTTCTAGCATTTTCTTGCTTTCTCTATAAATAGGGCTTGTTGTAATCCTAAAAGACAAGTCTTTCACTACATTTTCATTGCTTTTTCATACTTTTGTTGGAGAGAACTTGAAGCATTCATTTTGGGGGAACATTGTGGGTATATTCAATCAAGTTACATAAGGATTTGTTCATCAATGGGGGTTCTTTGTTTTCCATTCTTGATTGTTATCATGTCTATTATGTTTTTAATGGTTGATTTAATGAATTTCTTAGTTTAAATTCTTTTCGTTAGTTAAGRTTTTGTGAAAATGATTTCTCTTATAATGACTTGGGTACTTTTGTGCCTTTCTTGTTCCTTCCCAAACTATCTTAGTTGTTAATTGTCGATGTGGCRTTCTTAATGCGTTTATAGATTAGCTACCTATAAATTGATCTAATAATCAATTGTGAGGGATCGGGAGGTGAAATAAATGATTAGGAACTAGGTAACAATAACCCATAATATTAGACCGACTAGGAATAGAATCGGTTTCTATTGAGCGATTTTCGAAAGTAGGTGTTGTGGCTAGTGAAATCAGAGAATTTCATAAATCATTAACTCAATCTTAATTAACCTAATTCACATAGGGCTATGAATTTAATTAATTAAAGTTAGGGGGTTTATGCCAAGGGATTGGGTAAAACCTAATTTAGAAAATTCTAAAGTTAACAATTAGATAGGATTTGAGAATTATAGCAATGAYGATGTTAGGTTATTATTAGAGTAAGTTGGATGAATACCCAAACCAACTCCTTTTTATTCCATAAACTTCTTTGGAACTTTAGTAGTTAAATTAGGAAAATTCGGTAATTTTGGTACTCGATTAAAAATCTTTGTGGGATCGACATTTGACTCTTTCACTATACTCTTTCTCTTTTGGACACTAGTACACTTGTTAGGAAATAATGCATCACATCACAACCCACTCGAACAAACAAATAGCTCCAGGACATCTGAATGTCATTTTATGAACATCTTCCTCAGTTATGAAGATTTGGTTGTAACCCAAAGTAGCTGTCCATGGAACTCAAGAATTTGTTTCATGGTGCCAAATCCACGAGTATATCTGCCATCAGCATGGCATATTCATCTTTCGGGGCGGCCAAGTTTAAGTTTCTAAAATCAATACATACCCTCAATTAGTTGTTCTTTTTGATATCTGAGACAATATTTGAAACCTATTTGATATATTTAGCTGTATTGATAAACCCACATTTCAAAATCTGCTTAACTTCAGCCTGTATCATAGGTAGTAGCCAAGGCCAGAGTGGTTAGACCACTCCCTTGCAAAACCTATATCTAAATTTGATTCCAAACTAGCATACACTGCTATAGTAGAATCAGGTAACTCTAAAATCCCTGCAAAATCCACAAAATACCTCTCCATATATTCTAAAACCTTTTTCCCAAAGCAATATCTTTATAGGAAAACAATATTTTGAGCAAARCCCTCTTATTAACCTTAGAAAACCATTCCAGCTTATTGTCAATCCCTTCTGGAACTTACAAATTCTGCAGAAGTTAAACATTTTTACCTATTTAATTCCCATAAAGACCCAGCCTATTCTACAATAAAAAAAAATTCATTTCATATCCCCCACAGAATGGATAGAAACACAAAGAAATTCCCTTAGTGATATAACATATTTTTCTACCTATAAATCTTAAGAATTCTATGATATTCCTTAACTAATGGGATGACCGACAAGCCTGGTATAATTCTTTTTATATTCAAAATTATAAATCCCATCACAATTAGCTCATCTTTAATACCACGGTTTGTGATGCTTTCAAATTTCCCTTTTGGTTTATTTAATGGTGTGAACATTTCGAAACTTGCCAAAAACGGATAAATCAAAAACTCATAGCTGCAAAATCCTTCAATATTTTTAAAACTCATTATAAATCACTTCTTGACGAAAAACATTTTACTCCTCTTTCCTTATTTCATACCAAATTCTATTTACTATGAGTATTCTCATGGTTTACTAGGAACACACGTCATGAGAAGAAAATTCCAAAATAAAGTCGTGGAACTCTTATAAACTACCACCTAGTTTAAATCCCTCCAAGATATGCAATTCCAATAGAGATAATAGAAGATACCTTTGTAGTTCTATAAATAGAAACCTTTCTTCAAATGCTAGGTAGAAGTTCTAGAGTGAATAGAGAGTGATTCCTCTCATCCTCACCTTCCCCTTTGTGTGCAGGAGCTTTCTGGTCTATAAAAGCTTTTATTTACTTCATTTCATTTTATACTTGTAAGATTAGCACATCTGCCTATTTTGTAGTGTGTTAAAATCATTCGCTTTCATTTGTTTACTCATATATGGCTGGTCTTGCCACCAAAGTTCTTATTTTTATGTTTACATTTGATGAGTTTTATTATCTTCCAATGTTAATTCTTTTGGGTTTATCTASTATTATTTATAATAGGAATATAAAATATCACCCCCACATTTCATAACTATTCTTTTGTATGGCTCAAACTTCACCAGAAGATAGAGTAAGGAACTTTGTAACTTCTACCAAAATTACTATAAAACTTATAATTTGGTTTGGGCATGACTTAAATGGAGTAGAATTAGTCAATGGATTTTCCTAGGATTTACTATCCATGACGCAACTCATATGCAAGGAATATACCAAAATTTCATACGTTGGCACCTATTGAGTTCGATTCCTAAAAGAAGCTATTTAACAAATGTATATGATTATTTTGGTTAGACCACACGATAATTCTATTTGGTGAGATTAACTTGGAGACGATTCGAGTTGTGTATGCATGTAGAATCATACTTTACTTGGTGGAAGGTTTGATCCTAGAGATCTCTTTTACAATAATACTAGGAATAGAGATCGTCGGTTTACCGCTTATCATGATTTAGCATAAGTTGTCATTTTCCCACACATAAAGGTGAGTTTGAGAATGATTCAGATCCTTTTAACCTTGGAAGTGTCGAAAGAATTTCATGCATAGGAGTGGTTTCCTCRGCTGCGTACATGCAAATCTTCATAAGATACACTACACGCAGATTCACTGATTTCAGAAAAAGATGAAGGACACAGAGGAAATGCTTAAATGCAAGAGCAAACTAGGTACATGCAGACCCTCTGTTAAGATTCGAGATGAAGAAAATGAAGGAAACTTTATTAAAATAATTAATGTATTCGTTAAAGACATCAAAAACCCATCCAAATACATGGTTGAGACATCTATCTTTTGTTTTTCTTAGTATTCTCCATTGGTCTTCTCCACTT
Source organism: Rhazya stricta (assembly GCA_001752375.1). Classification (NCBI taxonomy): domain Eukaryota; kingdom Viridiplantae; phylum Streptophyta; class Magnoliopsida; order Gentianales; family Apocynaceae; genus Rhazya; species Rhazya stricta. Next base: position 2,701,368 of record MEJB01000105.1, read on the forward strand.
AGAATAAGCTCAGGCTTAGGAAATCCTCACTCTTTGAAACGATAGGCATCATAGTATCGAGTACGTAATCCCATTGGAAAATCAAATTTTCAGTTCGATTTTTATATATAAATTTCTCAACTTAATAACTAAGGGTTCTTAAGATTTAGTCTTCTGACCGATAAATTTCAAAATAGTCCTTCAAAATATCATAAAATCTCAATTTGAGATTTAAAATTCCAATTTTTTTAATCAAGGGTCTGCATTTGTTAAAAGTMTCAATTTAATTATTCTGTCTCATTCCATACCTCTAATAACAGATAAATTCCTAAAAGTCAAACAAACTTGGATGTATACGAAAAAAGGCATGATTCTTAGAGATAAAATGGTAAACTTATAATGTTGCGTAGAAACTCAATTCTTCTTGCTCTTTTTTTCTGTCTTCTTCCTTCGCTAACATGGTCGACCCCTTCTCATTCTATTTCCCCAACTGCATTCTGCAAACCCCCTCTTTCTTCTTTCCCAATTCCTTCTTAGTTCTTCAAGCAATTCTTTCCAGAGTTTCTGAGTACATGTTTAATGGAATTTTTGAGAAAATTTCTACTTTAGCGATGCAATGAAGGTTTCCCAGAGACGACCATAAGGTGTAGCCCCTATAGTTCTGTAGTTGTAGTCCAGATACTTGCTGGCAAGAGAGCGAGGCCGATTTGCAAAGATGACGTCATTTTTTGTCGAAGATTTTTAGATGAGAATAATGGCAGCTACCAAACCTAAGGTTAAGAATTGGACCGTATTGTTGATGGAGATCATGTATCATGTAATCTTCAATGAAATGGTTGTTTTGCCAGATGAAGATGGATATTATTGGGAATAATGGCAGTTTTGGTGGCATATTCTTTTTGTACCTATGTTGATCTACTGAGAATTTTGACAGAAAAAGGATTAAAATGAAAAACAATAGGAAAATGCAATAAAGGCAAAACAGCTACATGACTCTTTTCTTTCAAAGTGATGAGAATCAGATTGAGTTTGAATTCATAAGCCAATATTGGTTTATCCAGCTTATATAAATGTGTAATTGAATATGGGTAAAGGTGATCTTTCACATGTAGGCAGACAAATAATAAAGAACTTAGGGTTATAGAATTGCTTGAATAACTAAGAAAGAATTAGAGAATAAGGAAGAGTGGGTCTGCATATTGCGGTTGGGGAAACAAGAGGGGTCAGAGGTAGTGATGAGAGGACAGGGGCAAGAGGAGAAGGAAGAGATGGTGATACTTTCCTAAGATTATGACTTTATTAGTTTGTCCCTAAAAATCAATCTGTTTTCAATATATACCCAGGTCCCTTTGACTTTTTGGGCTTGACTGTTAGGTAAATGCATGGAATGAGATGGAAGGATCAAATTGAGACTTCTTGACAAATGCATACCTTAATTGAGAAGATTGGAATTTAAGATCCTAAAATTGAGATTCCGTAATATTTACGGAACCATTTTGATATTCACTCTTCTTCTCACAGAAACTTAGATATTCATCCCCTCATAAAGTACTTAGGATATGGTCATGATATATTTTATTGGATAAAAGCCTTAGTCTTCAATTTTCCCATAGCTCTTAAATTGACATGTCGGCCTAGATCAATGATTAGATAGTCTCATCATCTCCTCCATCAATTTCAATCATTAGAAATAAAAAGAAAAATTCCATTTTGCAATCCTTAACGAACTTATGATGTCAATGGACCAAGGTATTGGAAACTTTAATGTTTTCCTCTCAAACTAAGAACCAGTCATGAATATTAAACCTTCCTTTTCATTTTACCGTTCCATACACACCATAGAAACTATACTTACTATGAGCAGATTCTCTTTCCAGCAACATCCACCTGACCTAATTTATCACCTCCCTCATTAAATTAAAATATAGTTTCATTGGACAGAATAAGGYAGAGGTATATAATTAGTGACAAAATAGATTTAAATAAAGTACAATGGTTAATTAAAAAAGTGAAAGTCTGAAATTTGAGAACTAGAAAAAATCTCTCATCTGTAAAATCAGACTTTCGTAAAGAGTCCACAATCTCCAACAAATTTTGTCTGAAGCTATTCAATTACTCTTAAACAAACCCTAAACAATGCCTTCTCTCTTCAACAAAACCTAAAACAATGCCTTCTTAGTTCAGAACAACTAAATAACAGAGGCGTGAGAGTTGCCATGGTAACTAAAAGGTCTAACATACATAGACAAAGACCAGAAGATTTCACAAGCTAAGATTGTTTGGTAAAGCTGCTGATTATTAAGTTTGAACGAAATACAGATATCAAGAGATTGCAGAGATGAAAGTAATTAACGAAACTACCACTACATGTTTTTTATTCCCACAAGCACCTCCCACACAGTAGAAGCAACATCAGATTTGTTATGTTGATTAGTTGGCATATTTCGTAACTTTCCTTGAATTTTGCAGCAAAAGAATGTGTAGAGCAGGCCAAATTTTACTTGTGCGGAACCTTTTCCCAATGGCTATAGAAAGATGAAACAATGGACAGTTGTTTAGCTTATTTTTAGAGTAACAAAGGAATTTGTGATTTATGGAACTCCAATGCAAAAACATATGTAAGCCAAGAGGATATGAATGCATTCATGGGTGAACAAGATTATTGGAGCTGAATTTGTTTAATTTTGTCTTGGCTCAAGGTTGGCTCAACCTAAATTTTGAAGCTCATTGTCCCAACAAGATGTACATGAAAAAGTTGGGAGTTGAGCTCGTTATGATTCAAACTTAAACATGAATTCAAGATCATTCACTAAATTTATAGTTATTTAGAGAAAAATGAATATAATAAAGCTCTCATTGAGCTCAAAAAGCCTTCGATCTAAGTTCGATAAACCTTCTGCGCGAACTTGATCGACCTTGATCTGAGACCTACCTCGCAAGAAGCTAACCACGGTGTGTTTCATTCATTTACACCCCGATCACAACACGCAAATCGAACACTATTTCCCATGTACTAAAAGAGTAGTCAAGATCACATACTAGATAACGAGCATGTAAGGGAAGCTCAATCTTGATTTCTAGCTGCTTACTATTTCCTGATAGCATAGCAGGACTAATATCAGCATGAATCTCAACTAATGACATATTGGATCGAAATGCTCCAAATTTGTGTCTCCAGTTGCAGCTGCATCACTGAATACTTAAAGAGAAGGTTGATTCGACAATCCATAATAARTAAAACATTGGAAATTTCCATATGCAAAATGTAATCAAAGAATGTAAATATTAAGTCTACCTTTGCGTTGGACCAGATGTTCCAGCTCAAAGGGATCGGAAAACTCCAGAAGGGAGCTTCTCAATGAGAATTTCTTCACAAGGTTGTACGGAAAGCTCAGATACTAATCTGATGGATGAAGATAACTGACGATGAGAAACTTTACCAATCAGATTCCCATGCAAAGTGAACAGTTTTGGCAGAATACTGAGGTTATCTTTCAGTACTTGACATGAACAAGAGGAAATCTCATCCTTCACAAAATTATCAAACTCTGAGTCATCCAAAATTGCTTTCTTCTCAAAGTACGCTTTTGAAATGTATTTCTCAAAAGGCTCTACCCTTGAAAAATAATTATGTAAAAGTACCAAATAAAAACTCAAACTTGAATATTTATTATTTGCCTGTGGCATATCAACCATCCAGCAGTATATACACAAAAAAGAGCTCAACAAATCGGGAAAAAGTATTTGAAAAGGAAGAAAGTTCCATGCTTTACTAACCTCACTAACGCTGAACATCAACACGATCCCCAGCATCAAACAGATTTGCAGCCAGAAATGGCAAACTTCCATAGGTATTTTGAAACAAATGAGTGTTAATTACATGTCAATAAAATGTATCTACAGCATTATACACACGTTACTGATTAATATGAACATATTTAGAGCATTCAAATCTACCGCTAGCTCAAATAGATCAGAGGACCATATGGAGGTGAAGACTGTGTTAGCATTGAAGCTCTGGGTGTTTTTCCTTCTCTTGGATTCAATTTTGGCTAAGTAGATAAATGATTGCCAAAGAGACACGTAATCAACTGTCCTGAATGGTCGATTATGACCAACCAGTTAAAACAGAGCCGATAAAGAAATATATGGAGTACTACCACATCTTGAGTTACAATTTCAAATATTGATGGGAGAAACATGAGTAGCAATTTATTATCGTCATCTCCATAAGGTCTGGATATTCTAGGCAATTATTCTATAAACCACATCCGCTCTCGAAATTCTAGTTACAAATTGTTAAAGTAAAGAGATATAGAAGAGAAGTATAGGACATTATTCAGGTAAAAAGATAAACTACCATCAACAATTATTGATTTTATTAGGAATTTAAATCGTCACACTTGAACCAACAATTGTTGTAGGATGATATTCTTATTCACTCCATATTACTTGTTGACCGTGTGTGCTTGCATGAGTGAAGTTTTATTGCGTATACGATTTGTCTATCAAGTTTTTCGTTCTGTTACCGGGAACTGTTATGTGTTTGATTGATATTTGAATTTTGATTGCCTTTATTATTCTTATTCCTATCCTATATTCTTATTCTTTACTCTTGTTCTTGATAGTTAATTTTCTCCCATGGATGTCAAAAGAGGACAATATGTATCCATTTGAAACTGAATTGGAAAGAACTTTTCATTCTAGGAGAAGAAGACAACGTGCAAGTGCTACTATAAGAAGAGAAATGGCTGGAAGAGAACATGGGAATTTGCTGGGTCTAGGCATAGAACTCAATGCTACAGGGAATGCCATAGAAATTGCTGCTGAGCATAATGCTRCAGCAATGACCGACARAATGAATGCAGAAAGGAATGCTGGAGCTYTGACTGATGATAGAAATAGATCAATCAAGGATTATGTAGTACCTATGTTAGATGATCTTCAGCGAGGCATTGTGAGGCCTCTTATTCAGGCTCAATATTTTGAGCTGAAGCCAATTATATTTCAGATGCTTCAGACAGTGGGGCAATTCAGTGGGATGGTTGCAGAGGACCCTCATCAGCATATTTGTTTATTTTTGGAAGTGAATGATGCTTTTTAATTGCAAGGGATCAGTAAGGAAGCTCTCAGAGCCAAACTTTTTCCATATTCATTGAAAGATCGAGCTAGAGATTAGCTAAACACTTTACCTCCCCATTCTGTTACTTCATGGAGTAACTTGGCATGGAAGTTTTTGTTCAAATATTTCCCTCCAACTAAGAATGCCAAGATACGGAATGAGATTATAGTTTTTCAATAGCATGGTGAGGAGAATTTTTACGAGCCATGAGAGAGGTTCAAGGAGCTTTTGAGGAAATGTCCACCTCATGGGATCCCTCATTGGATCCAAATGGAGGTTTTCTACAATGGATTAAGCCTATAATACCACAATATAGTAGACGCCTCAGCTATTGGAGCATTTCTTGACAAGTCGTATAATGAAGCTTTTGAGATATTGGTGAGGATTGCTAGCAATAGCTTTCAGTGACTTTCGGTGCCTCTAGTAGCAAGGAAAGTGGCAGGAATCCATGAGCTTGATGTAGTATCTTCTCTTGCAGCTGAAGTAACATCCATCTCGAATATGTTGAAGTCCATGCAAGTGCAATCAGGGTTATCTATGGGAAGAAAACCTTCTTTGGGACACACATATCTATGTCATCATCCTTATTGCTTATTACCTTCTTGTGTATACTATGGAGAGGGGCACTCTTTTGAGAGTTGTACCTCCAATCAGAAATTTGTATATTATGTTGGAGGAGGGTTCAACAAGAATAACAATCCTTAGTCCGACACACACAATTTGAGATGGAAAAACTATCCCAATTTTTCATGGTGTGGCCACGGAAGCAACCAATCACAAGGGCAGCAGTTTGGACCTCCCTGACCACTTGGATTTCAACAACAAAATCATCAACACAGAGGATAGCCTAGTGATTAGAATGGCTCTCTTGAAAGACTTCTCCACGAATTTATGGCCAAGAATGAAACAGACATTCAGAGACAAGATTCAATAAATCAGTCACACTATCTTACTTAGGAACTTGGTGTACCAAATTGGACAACTTACAAATGCTTTGAGCAATAGACTTCATGGTACCCTTCCTAGTGATATAGAAATCCCCAAGAGAGATGGTAAGGAACATTGCAAGTGTAATACCTCCAGATTAGGAACTATCCTAGACCGAGAGTATTTTTTACCTTACTCGTAAAACAATCAACTACTGCAGTAAATAAAATAAATCTTAACCCTCGTCAAAAATTTATAAAAATTCAACAGAGTTTCCTTTGTAACTTCAATAACTACCCATTTAAACTCAACAATATCCAAAACAATAACAATGTGTTCTAACAAATCTTTCACCAACTCAATATTTATTCAAACTAAAATTTACAGAAACCTAAAAGAATTTAAAGCACAAGTAGCTAAACGAAATAAGAATCAATTTAATGATAAACAACTAGTCAACTATTATCTTAATCCATAAAATTTATTTAAAATATGVTTCAGAGTATCATGGTTTGCCCACAAGTGACCTCCTCGCACCATCTGGCTACACATCATCTGAAATGCAAAATGAGAGAAATGGAGCTAAAAACCCCATTAAGTGAATCTCATGCATGAATGTGTAAATATGCTCTACATGTCATGAATTATAAAACTTCACATTTTCAATGAAAACTTTCTAAACATTTCCATTTCATAACTTTTTTTATAAAATCCTCCCTTTTAAAATGTATAACTTGTAAAAATCTTTCATTTCATTATATTCGTTAGCTCATTGAGTATAACGCCTAGCTATTAAGCTCTGTAGTGGGCCATTATTCTTTGGAACCTAATTATATTTCTATCGGTAGAACCGTAAAGCGGTTATTATCACATTACTTTCCTTCCATCTTTTCACCTCGAAAGAGGTGAACATTACATTCTTCCCTACTCTCCAAGAGGGTAGGGTCCAGTGTGCCAATCCCCCACGCCCTATTTTCCACTCACATTTTTCATGGCTAGGTTTACACTCCTTTCCAAAAATCTTAACATTTTCCTGAACATGTTACATTTATAAAATTTATTCCCTTTGAAAATTCATTTCCCAAAGCATTCACTCCCTAAATGTATGCATGGCTCATGCCAGGAATGATGTAGAACATTAACTACATGCCCATGACATGAAATGCATACAACTATATTTAACATACCATTTGACATAAACAGGGTACAAGATATAAAACATGTGAAAACATTTAACACAATTAACACATCTCATAATACAATCCCATACCGCCACCACATAACACACAACAAAAGAAATAGGCGGGTATGGGGGTTTGCTTGCATAAAATCTCGTATACCACACATTAATCTACCTAAAAGAATTCAGATACATCAATTCATAAGCGTTAATGAAATGTAAGAATTTACTTATCCGAAGTCCTTTACGTTACAGGGTTCTTATTTAAATCGCGAAGTRAAATCCTTCGATTATTCTCAATGTTAAGGAACTCGAAATGACCTAATTGTGATTACAGAAGGAAAATCTATTTAGTACGACTGCCCCAACTTAGATATTCAATGTATAATCCAAGAATGTCAATTACCAATTATTAATCCATACTTAGTTCCCACATTACYAATTATCATGTTTTTAAGGGTACAATTCAAACTCCTTAGCTTGGGTGTTAAACCTAATCTATATTCTCCACCAATTCGCTTTAGGACATAATTGGACACAGGTAATAAATTCCAATATCAAATAATAATGTTTTCACCTTTAAGTTTACAAAGTCCAAGTGTCGCAGAAGTGGTATTGGATTCTCGGGCGTGCGCTTTCCCTGGTTACCCGGGCGTCTAGGCGCCTGGGTGTTTAGGCGCCGGGCGCTTGCTGGGCGTCTGTTGCTGGGCACTTCCAGATCTGGAAACTGGCGAACAGCTAGCCCAAAAACCCAGCAACAGACTACAATAGGCCTGATTCCAGCAAGGTTTCCGAGGTTTCGGAGAGTCACTACCAGAACGACGTTGCCATTTATAGTGGAGATCGGCAACAAGATGCCCAAATCTGGCAAACTTCCGGCGAGGCAAGGAGTCCTGCCTTGATCTGGTCGAGCAGTAGCAGTGTGGGTGGAGAAAGCCTGATGGTGGTGTCGCGCAGATCCGATCAAGTAGAGAAGAGGAAGATGGCAGGTCTGGCTGAGCAACGACCGATGAGAGGCAGAACAGAATGGCTAGCCGCGCGGCAGAGCATCCGAACAGTGACAAGATGTGCACAGATCTGGTCAAGAGAACCGATCTGGACGAGTTCTGCACACCGAGCAACAGAGCACTGTCTTCCCTCTGTTCTGGTGGTGCAACGGTCTAGCCACGATCCAAGTAGCTGGAGTGCAATAACCGAGCAAGCGCAGTAAAGTGACGAGCTGAGTGCGCGGCAAGGCTTCCAGAGCAGTCGCGGTTCTCACTTACAAATCCAATCTTGGTGCAGCTATGGTAACTCCAGTCGCGATCGAGCAAACGATGGCACCCCCCTGTAGCAAACGAGCAATGGCACGGACCGCGAGGGAGCCCAACGTGGGCGATCAATGAGCAGTGATAGTCTCAGCTTGGGCAACAGGGATCGCGATGAAAATCCAATACTTCACAACGGCAGTCATTTGGCTTAGCTGCGCCGTGGGCAGATTCCTCCAAGCAGCTGGGTCTGATGGCTCGTTGCAGATTTGGGCAGCATAGCACAGGGTGATAATCGACAGCGTCAGCAGAGGGAGAAAGAGATAACGTGTGTGCGGCGGGGAGGAATTTTGGAAATGGGGCGGCGGGTGGTAGGGTTTGGGGAGGAAGAAGATGGTTTAGGGTTTTCCCCCCTTTTTTTCTTTTTTTTTAATTACTTAGGCCGTAACTTAAACCCTTTGGGCCTTCCCGTCTATAACTAATCTAATCCTCAAATTAAATTCAACGGGCTTTCTTTTGATAAAAATCTATCTTCTGACTGAGAAACAAATAGGCCCATAAGTCGAGCTTCTAACCAATCAAGGTCTCTAACCTGACAAACACAATATTTTCGCACTTATTAATGTACAATTAAAATATTAACCACATAGAAAATTATCCAACCTTAGTTGACACACAAATTCACACGACCTAACAAAAATTCTTAAAAATAAAATACTGGGTATTACAGCAAGGCTCTCACCTTGAGGAGTGGTAAAGAGTTGGGTAAGCCCCATCAAAAGAATAAAGTTCCAACTGAAGGAAAAGAACCAGAAACTGAAAACGAGGCTGAAATTGCAATTGATTTTAGTCCTAGGTAGACTGAATTCAGTGCTCCAACATCACCAAACTAATGCAGGAAACTTTGATGCCACATCATTACAACAAGAAAGGGCAGATTTCCAACCARTTCACCAAAAGCTTCCATTTCCCCAACGATTTTAGAAAAAGTAAGTGGACAAGCAGTTTAACAAGTTTCTAGATGTCTTGAAACAACTTCACATTATTCAACTTGTAAAGGCATTTGAACAAATGCCTAATTATGTGAAGTTCATGAAGGCACCTTGACCAAAAAAAGGAGACAACGGGAGTACGAGACTCTAGCTTTAACTAAGGAGTGCAGTTCTATATTGTAGACCAAACTATCACGCAAGTTAAAAGATCTGGGTAGTTTCACTATTCTGTGTATCATTAGAAGCCCTTATAGTGAGAGGGCTTTATATGACCTTGGTGCCAGCATAAATTTGATGCCCAAGCCGTATTTAGGAAATTTGGAGTGGAGAAGGTAGACCTACCACAATCACTCTTYAGCTTGTAGATAGATCTTTTGCTTATCCCGAGRGTACAATTGAGAATGTGTTTGTAAAGGTAGATAAGTTCATTTTTCTAGTTGATTTCATTGTTCTAAACTATAAGGAAGAYAAGGAAGCTACCATTATTTTGGAAGACCATTTTTAACAATCGGACGAGCTTTGATTGATATACAGAAAGGAGCGTTGACAATGAGAGTATATGATCAAAATGTGACATTTAATATCCTTAATGCTATGAAGTTCCTCGATGAGGTTGAAGAGTGCTCATCTATTAATGTGATTGATCCTCTAGTGGCTGAAAATTTCTAACAATGCTGCAACACTAATTCTACAGCAATGAATAAAGTGCAAATTTGGAGTTAGAAAATTTGCTGAAGCACAAAGAGAAAGAAGGATGCTTAATGGAGCTAGTAGCTGCCAAGAAGCCCTTCTTCACACAAAGAAAGCAATTTGAACCACTTAGTCCATCTTCAAGAAATTTAACTAATGTAAGTCTTTTCTATAGAACAACCCCCTTACTTGATTTAAAGCCCTTTCATCACAATTGAAGTATGCATATTTAGGAAACCAAGAGACTTTCTCTACAATTATATCTGCAAATTTTGGGAATGTGAATGAGGATTTACTTTTGAGCATGTTAAAAAAGCATAAGAGAGCTATGGGGTGGACAATGGTTGATATTAAGGGCATCAAATCCTTCATTTGTATGCGTAAAATTTTGCTGCAAGAATGCTACAACAGTACATATAGCACCAAAGGCGATTGAACCCTAATATAAAGGAGGTTGTGAAGAAAGAGATCATTAAATGGTTAGTGCAGGCATCATCACCCCATATCTGACAATTCTTGGGTAAGCCTAGTATGTGCCTAGAAAAAGGGGAACGACAGCAGTGACAAATGAGAAAGAAAAATTGATCCTACTAGAGTCATACCAGGTTGGCTAGTGTGCATGGATTAGCGCAAGCTAAATAGTGCCACAAGAACAGACCATTTCCCTTTACCTTTCATTGATCAGATGCTAGATAGACTAGCAAGGAAAAAGTACTACTGTTTCTTAGATGGCTATTCAAGGTATAATAAAATAACTACCGTACCTGCTAACCAAGAGAAAATGACTTTCACGTGCCCTATAGAACTTTTGCATTTAGGAGGATGCCATTTCGATTGTGCAATGGCCCTGCAACCTTCCAACGGTTTATGATGTCGATTTTTTCTGACCTAGTAGAAAAGAGCCTTGAAGTCTTTGTGGACGAATTTTCTATCTTTGGAGATTCTTTTGATAACTGCTTGATAAATCTAGAGGAAGTTTTGATTTGTTGTGATGAGGCCAACTTAGTTCTCAACTGGGAAAAGTGTCATTTTATGGTGGAAGAAGGTATAGTCCTAGGCCATAAAGTCTCAAAAAAGGATTTGAGCTAGACAAAGCAAAGATTGAAGATATTGAGAAGTTACCTCACGCATCGAATGTTAAGGGACTTCGTAGCTTTCTTGGGCATGCAGGATTTTACAGGAGGTTTATCAGAGATTTCTCTAAAATCTCCAAACCATTTTGTGAGTTGTTGCATATGGGTAAGAAATTTGAGTTTGATGCGTGTTATGTAAAAGCATTTGAATCATTAAAGAGGGCCCTCATCACTGCACCTAATTGGTCTGACACATTTGAGCTTATGTGTGATGCTAGCGATTATGTTGTGGGTGCAGTCTTCGGACAAAGAAAAAATAAGGTTTTCCACTCTATCTATTATGCGAGTAAGACATTAAATGAGGCTCAGATGAACTATACCACCACTGAGAAGGAGCTACTTGCTATAGTTTTTGCGTTTGATAAGTTCAGAGCTTATCTGGTGAGAGCTAAGGTTATTGTGTTTACAGATCATTATGCGATCAAATACTTAATTTTGAAGAAGGAAGCAAAGTGAGGTTGATTCGATGAACCTTGTTGTTACAAGAATTTGATTTAGAGATAAAGGACAACAAATTTGTCGAGAATCAAGGAGCAGATCACTTATCAAGATTGGAGTTCAAAACTACTTGTAATGATCCTGTTCCTATCATAGAAATCTTCCCAGATGAGCAGATTTTAGCACTTCATCAAGTGCCTTGGTATGCGGATTTTGCCAATTTTTTAGCCAATGGTGTGACCCCACCTGATTTAAGCAAACAACAGCTGCAAAAATTCTTCCATGATGTTAAATTATCTTATTGGGATGAGTCTTTCTTCTATAAGAAGTGTACAGATCAAATATTTAGGAAATGTATAACACAGGAAGAGGTACCCTCATTGTTGCAAATTGCCATGCAGCATCATACGGAGGCCATTTTTGGAGGTTCAAGAACAGCTGCAAAAGTACTTCAATCGGGTTACTTTTGGCCCACTCTTTTTAAGGATGCATTTCAATTTGTAAAAACTTGTGACAACTGCCAACGAGTGGGTAACATTTCCCAACATCATGAAATAACCTTAAATAACATTATGGAGATTGAATTATTTGACTTATAGGGCATTGATTTCATGGGACCTTTCACTTCTTTTGGGAATTGTTATATCTTGGTTTCGGTAGATTATGTGTCAAGATGGGTGGAAGCATCTACTTTGCCCACAAATGATACCAAGGTAGTCACCAAGTTCTTGAAAAAACACATTTTTACAAGATTCGACACTCCTAGAGCTTATTATAAGTGATGGGGAAGTCACTTTTGTAATGTATCATTTCGGAGTTTGTTGTCCAAATATGGGGTTAAGCATAAAATCATTACTGCCTATCGTCCACAATCTAGTGGTCAAGTAGAGATTTTCAATCATAAATTAAGAGGATTTTGGAGAAGGTAGTTAACCCTAATAGGAAAGATTGGTGCATTAAGTTGGATGATGCATTGTGGGCTTATAGAACTGCTTTTAAAACGCTTTTAGGAATGTCTCCTTATAGGCTAATTTTTAATAAAGCATATCATCTCCTTTTAGAGTTAGAAAATAGAGCATTTTGGGCAACCAAGGAGTTAAATGTTAATATGGATGAAGCTGGAAAAAAGAGGATGCTTCAGAGCATTAAGTTTGAGGAATTGAGGCTTAGTTCATATGAAAATGCCAAACTCTACAAAGAGAAAACAAAGAAATGGCATGACCAACGCATACAACTTAGAGAATTTAAGGAAGGTATATAGATAGAGTAAGAAGAATGATACGTCTCTTGCAAAGTCTTTACATAAAGTTTTGTAAATGTTCATAATGCAATACTCTTAAAAAGGACTGTTACACAACTTATACGTGGAGAAGGAAACTTGAGAATTGATGAATATAGAGATTCAGATTTCCAAACTAATGTTGTTGATAGGAAATCATACTCAGGGTACATTTTTGTTTTTAGTAGAAGTGTGACTAGTTGGAGAAGCTGCAAGCAGTTGACTACTGTCAATTCTACTACAAAGACTGAGTAAATTACTACTTCAAAGTAGCTAAGAAAGCTATTTGCATGGAGAAGTTTGCTTATCGAACTTAGAGGTTCATACCATTGAGCCACAAGTTCCTCTTTATTGTGACAAGAATAGAGTCACTTATCATTCAAAGGAAYCCAGGTCTCARGCTAAATCCAAATACATTAAGACRTGCTTCCATCTTATTCGAGAATTCATTGGAAGAGGCGATATAACCATGTAGAAAATAGTATCAAYGAAAAATATGGTTGATCCATTCACTAAAGCCAGGTCACAGAATCAACTAGACTTTCATAGAGAAAGTATGAGCTTAGATACTGTACAGAATGCTCTAGTGCAAGTGAGAGATTGTTAGAGCATTATTTATTTATAATAGTCTGATATTTTTAATAAAAATATTATTGGCATTATTTCTCATTACGTCCATTCATTAGTTGTTTATTCTTTTCATATGAGCATGATAATGAGATTAAAAAATAATCAAGACTAGTAATAAAGTTGTTCCCAGTTAGGATTATTATTGGGGTAAATCATAATCTGTAAAGACTAGTCTTGTTTACTTCCCTATGATCTTGTATAGAGATACTAATGGGATTGAAAGTGGTGAAACTCGTACCATTGTAAATAAGAGAGTTATTTGTAAAGACAAATGAACTTGAACACAATTTAAAAAAATGAACAAATAAATGAGAAATCACTTGTCATTGGACTATAAGGTTTTATTCATTTGACCTGAGATGCTATATGTTCTCATATTCCTTTAGCTTAGCTATGACTTACTACTATTGACTATTTTGATTGTATACGGGAGTATAAGATAGTTTGTAGTAGAAGTATAAGATATATGGGAACATGTAATCATGCAATGACGAGTTCATTACTTATTCTTTAGAAAGAAAGATATCCTTGTTCATTATTTCTTGACTAAGGACCATCAGGGGGGAAAATAGTCATTTGTAGTGACTTGTACTGAATAGGTAGGGATTCTAGCATGTTCTGAATCTAAGTGTAATGTGAGAGATTATTAACGTAGTTGGTAAATTAATTTACTTGATGGTGATTAAAATAAATTATTTAATTTAATCAAAAATCTTAAATGAGAAAGCCCAAACAAAGTGGTCCTAATTGTTGGACTATTAGGTGTCAATTGCATTTCTTTAAACCTAATCAAAGTTGCTTAATAAATTACCTAATTTGATTAGAGTTAGGATTTTTATAGGTCTATAAATATACCATTATAGAATAGATTTTAGGGTTAAGAAAAATCATTTTCTTTGCCACCCAAAAGAAAATTCTAGCTTTTACACACTTCAATAAAACTCTTTCGCAATAATTTGTCCTCATGTTCATGTGGACGGTCTAGAGAATCTACCAATTGTGGATTTTCTGGATCGCTTCTCAATTTGATATCCAAATCATAGTTCGAGCATATGAAAGAAGGTATTTATTGTTAAATCTTCTCGTCTTATTGTGTTAATCATAAAATTGGCAAGTTGATACACTTTTTATGTGTTTATATTTTTATTCCGCTTYGCATCCYTTTTACTTTCAAAAGACTCCAAGGGGTTTCAGATTCAAGCCATAACTATCTTTTACTTTGGCAATCATGGAAGTTAATGACTTTAAGAAGCCAAATCCACACATTTTCGTCTCGGACAACTTGAGGGGATCTTAGACTGGACCTTCATCCTTGGATGTTCATCTAGCGCGCATTGACATATCTTAATGCAAACTAGTCTTCCACTGAGGCGAATTTCTACATTGCTAAATAGTTTTCAATATTCTCCAAGGAAGTAAATGACTCATCCTCGGTCACATCAACTCAAAAAGTTCAGCTGTTGTTGTCTTCCATGCATGATGTAAATATGCGCTCAAGAAACTTTTATCTTCCTCTTTGTAGATTACAACATTGACAAGACTTCTTGGAATGCCTCAACTATTACTAACTTTGGTGAGACCACCTATACACTAAATTATTGGGAATGGCTTGAGGATGTTCTGTAAAATATAAGAAGATTCTCCGCAACTCAAAAATATATGATGTCGTGTATGCTTTTTTATCACATATGATTACTATRGAAATGTTATGTGCGCTTTTTGTCAGCTTTGGTGCCCTTCAAAGAATACATTACATACTCTGATTAGTGAGYTATCTATCTCACTTTGGGACATGTAGGCTCTTGGTGATCTTCCTATCCATGATTCCTTCTACAACGAAGTGATTCTTTTTGCTAAAGAACTTTAYGTGGTGGACGATGAAGGGAACTACTTGCTTCCTCAAAGTTGTAATTCATTTTCTTTGCTCTTAGAAGGCTTGCAAATGGTGATCCACATGAAGTCTCCTTTGAGGATTGAGTTAAATTTTGGTATAAAGTTCCAACTAGATATGCTCTGCCTCCTTCAAGATAATATAGAATGAGAACTTCAACAAAGCCAAGGACGTTGTATAATCCCACAAGCATCACGAATAGTACATGTTTGATGACTGTGGAAAGAGACTGTGAACCTTTTGACATTCTTAACGTTCTGAAGTCTTTAGGGGGAAACATATATGGCTGCATTCTTAGCTTGATGGATATAGAAGGAGAACTTCAGCAAAGCCAAGGATGTTGCATAATAGCATCGTGAATGATACCTGTTCGACAACTGTGGAGAGAGAATGTGAACCTTTTGCATTCCTAATTTTCCGAAGTCTTTGAGAAGGAAATATTCATGGCTGCATTTTTATCTTGCTGGATTTTCAAATTTGTTCCCCCTGGTAGAGAAATCAACAACATTCACCCTGGTGTTTTCAAAGTGGCAAGTCTCATGGCTTCTGGGCAAAGCTTTTTACTTGCTATACTAGTTTTGACGAGTATCTACAATAGTTTGAGCAGAATTTCCCAATATCTATTCTTGAAAGAATGTTGAGAATCATTTCCAATTCACTACGTGCATGTGTGGATTGCTTATTACTTTGACACCTACTATGAAAGTAATAGTTGTCTTTAAGTTGCACAAGTGGTTGATTTCCATGGCAAAAAGATTGGCAAATAATACACTTTTTTTGAGGCAAGAGACATCTTCAAATATGTGGACCTGTTTTCTATAGTTTGTGACTGTATGGCTGGTGATGTTAAACAATCTTTACTAGATGTTAGGTCTCTATCATCGACTTGGTCCAATTATTTCATTAGTTTGCTCTTTAACTTTTTAACCTTCGAGGGGATATTATTCACCTAATAGAGCTTTAAAGTCCACGCAGGTTTTGCAGATATTTTGGGTTTTGCTAAGACATTCTTGGTGATCTTAGAGAGAAATCCTACTCATATATAATGGAGGATGTGACTCGACTATGGGAATCATCTACTCATCTTAAGACGCAAGCTGTAGTAGTATTATAGGGAAAAATGACACAGCCACTTGCTACTAGAGAGTTCACCACTTGGTGGAATTTAGATCAAGTGAAATTGCAAAGGCTTTATCAAATGAGGAAATTATTGCAACCTCAAGTCCTCTGAGAATTTCCTCAACTGGTGACATTGGCGCTCCTATAGAAGTTGCAATTCCTCCAAAAATCAAGATATACTGAACATCCTTACGCGAAATTTTAGTCTAAAGTTGTCACGAGTTCTTCTACAGTTGGCAAATAGACCAATACCCAGTCTAGTGAAAGTGGCACACTAAGTGATGTTGATCAAGTGCCCATGCAATCGTCCCTTGAAAAAGAAGAAGATATTATATGTTGATACTACATCTTCAGGATTCTTGAAAGGAGTGCCAAGTTCAACTATGTCTCCTCAAGCCTTAGCGATTCATGTGAGTATATAATTTTAATATATACTTTTAATTTATACCTCTTTTAATCATCGAATTTTCTTAGTTAGGGGCACTTGATGATTCTTCGCACATGGATGCAGCCCTCCTCCTTACTGATGGAGTTGAAAATTGTTTGCCTCAAGTTAGCTTATGCGATAATGATGATATACCGTTCAATCCCCTCTTGTTGATTAGCTATTGATTTGTAGACCTATTGATGAGTTTACTAGAGTATCTTTGATGGCAATCGATACATCCCCTCGTTGATTTAATGGAATGGAAAGGTCATCTTAGAAGAAATCTATTTATGTAGTTGTTTCTGAATTCCATGCAGTCAACATCATAGAGGCTGGGTAGCTTCAATATCTTCAATATATGTGGTGACAGGTTTTAGAAAAACTTGCTTGAACACTAACTGATTCCATTTCTTCTTATTGAATGGGAAGTACTTATAGTTTTTGACAAAATGAATAAAATAGATGTCGTTGATCTTTTATGCTTTAGAAAATATTTGGTTGACCTTTTGAGAAAGCTCACAGATATGACTCTTTAAGGTCCATAGGCTGCAATATGATGACTAAGGAGGTACATCTTTAGTATCTTTCTAAAGCCAAATAACAACTCATGGAGAATGAGATGAGCAAACAAATGAYATCTGCTAAGGTCAAYGAATTACAAGGGGAACTCAATGCTCTTRAGGAAAAGRAAAAAAAGAACTTCAAGCCTGACTGAATATCACGGAGAGACGTCAACAAGAAATGTTAATGTATGTCCACCAAGGCCAAGGTGAATTAAAGAAGGTGGAAGTCGATTGTTTCGCTAAGAAATAAGAGGTTGTGGCAAAAAAGCCCCCTTTCAATCTGCGGAGGCCATGAAGAGCTTCAAAGGCATCAGAGAACTTCCTGAAGTAAGCAAAGGAAAGATGATTAACTTTAAGTTCAATATTTGAGTGAACCTTTTCCCCTGCCCCCAACTTATGTATTTCTTTTCATACAATAAATGAATAAAGTAAGCAATTATTTCCATGCTCTTTTTTCTTTCTTTTGCTCAAGTACTAATTTACAAATTTCATACTTAAGCAAAGAATATTTAGTTTATTTTGTTACTACCAAACTCAAAAATTGATTTCCAAGCTACCTACATATCCCTAAGAGAGAATCAAGTCAAAACATAGTTCAAGAGTGTGAACGATGATTTTATAGAGAGGCCATACACAGTTTATACTCTTACAGGCTAGGTGTATCCAATTTTACCAACTTGGACTTATTAGGGTGTTTTAGCAGTTTCACCATATGCTCCATTGTTGCTGGTTATTTTTCATAGTTTTAGCTTGTGCAGGTTACGAACAACTTGCAGTTTAAGCTCGTGCAGTTGAGGAGCAACACTCTTTCACGCGTAATAACGTTTCAAATATCTTTCCATTGATGGGGCTAATTATTAATCCTTTATCATCAATACATTTGTATGAGCCATTTGAGTATACTTCTTGTACAACATATGGACATCCCACTTGGTAGTAAACTTCTTTATCTTTTGAGGAAATATAATCGGCCTTCGAATTATGAGCACCATGTCCAACTTAGGAAGAACGTGGGTGAACTTTCTCATTGAAGGTTTTGGAGATGTGAGCTTGATAACACTCCAAACATTGTTGCTTTTCTAGCCTCCTCTCATCAAGTGCCTCTAATTCTTCAAGGCATAAGTGGACATTTTTTTCTTTCATTAGGACAACTATCCTTAATGAAGGTATCTGATGCTTAAAAGGAAGAACTACTTCAACACTTAGTTTAGTGCATATGACGTAGCTTGTGTTGGAGTTTGAAATATTGTACAGTAGGCCCACAAAGCTTATACCATTTTTAGATGTCAAACTCTTTTTGACTAGTTAATAACTTTATTCAACAAGTTGCAAAAGTTTTGTTAAAAGCTTTAGCTAGTCCATTGGCAATGACATAGTACATCGAAGAATTGTATTGCTTAAAACTAATTTTTTCACAAAGTTTACTCATTGCACTATTTCTAAAAGGCTTTCCATTGTAAGTGATGGTATATCTTAGGACCCTATAGGGATATATGATGGTCACGAGAATGAAGTCAACAGCATTATGCCTTTTTACTTCTCTCAGTGCCACAGCTTCAACCCATTTTGAGAAATAATCCATCACCACAAAATGAACACATGTCCAGTAGTTGATTTTTGTGATGGTCCAACTATCAAGTCCCCATACGTTAAAGGGCAAAGATACGGCTATTGGATACAATGGTTCTAGCGGTTAATGGATATAATTGCCATGAAATTGAAAAGCTTGATATATACATGTGTATTCCACGTAGTCTTTTACCATCGTAGACTAATAATATCCCATCATTTTAAATCAAAAATATAGTTTAGGCCTAGGTCAATGAGCTCCATAGACACTAGAATAGAACTTTTGCCAATGCTTGCATAGCCTCTTCTTCCTATATACAACATAAGAAGACTCCTTTATACGATCATCGATAGAGGATGTGCTTAAAGGAAACAAACCTTGGAGCCCGTAGCCAAATGTCACTTTTTCTATACAGTTCTTCGGGCAGAATACAATAGCTTAAGTAATTGATAATTGGTTAGCGCAAAACTTCCTTCTCAACATCACAGGCAGAGATATCATTAATTGCGTAGTCTGCTTATCTCCTTCATCATCTTCATCTTCCTATTCTAGTAAAAGAGGAACAAGCCAAATTTGACAAATTGATATTTGATTTTGTGGATTCAGCAAAGAGAGGGTAGAAGCGAGTTTTGCTATAGTGTCAGCCAAACTGCTTTCAATTTGTATATTTGAACCGCTACATCATTTGTCATGCATATTTGCAATAAAGAATAAGTTCAGGTTTCTTCACTTTGTAGATATCAAAGACTTAATTGAATATCAACTTCGAATCTCTATAAACTCTAAGCTATAATTGTTTCAATTTCACGTTATTTCCAACTCAAGAATGAGAGCTTGATATTCAGTAATGTTGTTTGAACATTATTGAGTTAGGGAGAACCAATAAGGCAAGACATCACCTTCAAGAGTAACAAAGATTGTACCAACCCTAGCCCCATTCCAATGAGTAGCTCAATCAAAGTACATTTTCTATTGGGATAAGACTTCAACTAAAAGAGCATCTTTCATCCAGCAAATCATCACTTACCTCCTATTCAGCAGGTATAGGATGACCAGCCAAGAAGTCTACTAAAACTTGCTTATTCACGACTTTCTAAGAAATATAAATAATCTCAAATTATTGTAGTGGTAGGTACCATCTCGCCAAGAGAATCGAAAAGTACAACCTTAGTCATGACATACTTTATTGTATTTACCTTTGATATGAGATGCACTGTATGAGCTTGCAAATAGTGCTTTAACTTCTGAATTGCGAAGATGAGAGTCAAACATAACTTTTCTATTTGTGAATATTTTAACTCATTTGGATTCATTGTTCTGATAAAATAATAGGGCATTTTCCTTACATTTCTCATTTTCTTAAGCAAGCAAAGCTCCAATAGAACATTCTTGTGCAAATATGTAATTAAGCAAAGGCTTTCCTTGAATTGGTACAACTAAAAAATAAGATTCCTTTAGGTAAGCCTTAATAGTTTTTAATGCATTGCTACAGTTTTTGACCCACTCAAAAGGCACTTCTTTTTGCATTAATCGACTGAATGATTGATATCTACTAGCAAGATTTGAGATGAATCATCGTAGCTGGGCTAGTTTCCCTTGCAGGCTTCGTACATCATGCACCCCACGTGGCTTTAGCATTTTCAAAATTGCATCCACCTTAGCTTAGTCAATTTCCATACCTCACTAGTGCACAATAAAGCTCAAAAAATTTCCAAAAGTGACTCAAACGTGCATTTCAAAGGATTCATTTTCAACTGATACCGGTGCAATYGTTCAAAATTCTCTTCAAATCTTCTAAGTGATCATCCTTTTTCTATAATTTTACAACCAAATCATCAACATAGTATTCGACATATTTGTTGAGAATGTCATTGAAGATTCTCTACATTGCTCATTGGCATGTTGCCTCTGTACTTTTCAGGCCCAATGGCATCACATTGTAGTGATAAAAACCCTTAGGAGTGCAAAAATTAGTCATTTTGTCATCCTTTGGCGCCGTTCATATTTGATACAGCTAGATGACCTATCCATAAATGATAATGTCTCATGTCCAATACTGGCATCAACTATGAGCTCGGTAATAAGAAGGAAAAATCATCGTTTTGGTATGCATTTTCAAATCTTAAAGTCAACATATACTCGAATTTGTTAATTATTCTTTCTTACAGGCACGATGAAATCCATGTAGGATACTTAACTTCCCAAATGAGTCTAGCTTAATAATTTTTTTGACTTTTGCTTCAACTGAAGGGACCAATTCAGGACGAAAATGCCGTTGTCCTTGTTTAACAGGTCTAGCTCCTCGTCTAACAGCCGAGTGATGGACTGCAATTTTCGGGTCGAAACCTAGCATTCGATGACATTTCGTCAATAAGCAAATCCAACAGGATGGTGCAAAAGCTCTTTGACTTCCTTGATTAAAACCTGGATCATGAGGCAACTCTGAAAGAGTTCCTCTGTGGAGACGCCAAGTTCTTTTAACACCACAAAAGGAGGATTTTAACTACAAAACCTCCATCAAGCAGTCTTCTATTTATTTTCTTTTCATGCAAATAATTAGATGCAAAAAGAGGTCAGTTATAAGGCTTTAAACCCAATAATAAGTTATCATCATTTAATGTCATTGTTGTCATACACATAACTGTATTTGAAGTACACCCCTCAACTTGGACAGGATAATCATCTTGAAGTGAATCATTTGGAGATGAAAAGTTCGAATCATTTACCTCCACTTCACCTGTGGCAGAACAAGAAATAATTTCAATGTCATCAATTAATTTTCTTGGAAAGAATTCTCCCAGTGTAACAGGTCGCTGATACTTTGTGTTGCATGAAGCCTTTGACTTGTTAGCGACTTTAATGGGAACAACTTTTTTGGCTTAGGTATATTCCTTCTCACATATTTCTTCTTTCAACCAACTCTGTGTTTCAATATTTCTTTTTATGGCTTTATAGCCACCTCACAATTGTCCAGCCTTCAGAATCAAAACAATCAACTTTGCCACATGCATGAAAAGACTCAACATTCTCGCATGGCTTTGAAACTGCATATTCCATTGGGCTAGCCAATTTGACATTGCATTTAAGTGAGGATTTTATATTGAACTTCACTAGGTCAAATTACCTAAATTTGATCTCAACAAAATGTTCAGCTGATTGTGATATGTGCATATCACTAGTATCAACAAATTTAGGGGAAAGAAGATTTCGAGTGATGCTTTTTCGGTTAGCAACCACCTTATCCTCCTCTAGCAAAATACGACTATTGCGAGCCAATTCTATAACTTTATCCTTGAAAATGAAATATTTCTCAATATGGTGGCCAAGAAGATGATGATATTTGTAGTAATTTTATCTCCAAGTCATCCTACTTTTTCTAGCTGCTTCATTTATGGTATTTCAATCATCCCAACCTTTAACATGTCATTAAACATTTCTGAGACGTCTAAATCAAGAAATGGGCATTCTTTATTCTACATGTCTTTCAAAGTCATTCTTTTTCTTCGAAGATCCAAAGTAGCATCCACCCTCTCAGTAAACTTTCTGCATACTTTTATGGATATCTTGATGGGTGTTGTAGTTGTTGTCGTGGATTTTTAGCTTCAGATTTGGAATATAGCTTGCTTGTTTTCTTGAAATACAAATTTTCCTTCTTTTGTGGCTCGGGTATCAGAATCCCTCGATCTCCATATATTGTAATACTCAGTTCCATGTCATGTGCTTCAGTAGCCAACTCTTCAAAAGTTCTTGGTTTGATCCATTTCAAGATGCATTGGAAACCCTAATACATGCTTTGAGTGCACATCTCAATTGCAAATTTTTTTGAAGAGTCGATATCTACAATCTAAGCTCAAACTTCTCCACTGATTGATGCAATCAATGATAGACACATCTTTCTATTGCTTGGTATAGCTTAATTCTAGCATATTTATAGTTCCACGAGTTCTATAAAAGAGATTAAAGAACACATGCTCAAGTCTAGCCTAACTATCAATGAATCCAACTGTGAGGTCAGTGTACCAGTCGAATGCATTTCCCTTGAGAGATCAAACGAACTACTTGACAAGGTGGTCACCATCTATGCCAGCGTTGTTGCAAGTCTCAACAAAATGTGCAAATGTTGCTTAGGATTTTCCTTTCCATCAAACTGCTGAAATTTTGGAGGTTGATAACCTATAGGCATCTTCAAGTTATCTATCCTTTTGGTGTAGGGCTTAGAATATGTGAAAGAAGATTTGACACTCCCTTCATGCTTATCCTTTATTGTGCATATGAAGAAATCTTTCAATTGGTCAATTAGGATCAGCCYAGCTAAGGAGACTTGAATGATTGGTGTTTCGTTTGTGGCTTTCCCAAAACTTTAGCAGATCCTGACACATTTGAGGCTCGCGATGCATTTCTCCAGCATTGAAGCAAATTCAATAGTTGAGCAATTGTGAGATCTTATTTTTGGATGTGTTTTGGAAGTCCTTTCACCAATTTAGTCAGCTTTGCAATCTATCCTTCGACAGTCCAAATGTTTGCCATCATAACAAGTGTAGCAGATGAGTTTGTAGTCGAATCATCATGATCCATCACATTAAATCTTATATCTCCTTGACGAATAGTGATTGTAGAGTCTACACTAGATTCTCCATCATCATGCTTGGATTTTTTAGACTTGGTTCTAGCATTCAACAAAGAAATAGTTGTTCTTATGGCAAAGAACTTCCTCTTTCCCTTTCTACAGAGAAGGAACATCGTTGAACATAGGGTTGGTGTACTCAAAGATTGGGTCATTTGGAAAGTGCTCTTGCATATCTATTCGGCAATGGATAGCGTCCTACTCCATGTGATAGGTCCCGTATAGTTAGCCAGCATGGTTAAAATGGTAGCAACACCAATTATTGCAGTTTTGGAAGGAGTAGCYTTTGTGATGTTGTTCTTAGGAGCCATCAATGTTACATGATTTGATTTGCTTTTATTTAAAGAGAAGAGATGAATGGCGAATRATGYGCCAAAATTTATTTATAACAAATCTCTCGTCTGCAAAATATTATAACAAAACAAGAAAATATTTAACAAAAGATAATCTTATAGATTTGGTAAAATGTTAAAATCTACAAAACGTTCTCAATTTGAGAGTTGGATTTGTTTATTCTTCTCTTTTGGAGATATTCCAAGGTCTTCGTAGTTTAATCTTGGATTTGATAGCGATTTGGCCAGATTTGAAGCTTGAGAGACTTGGAGAGAAAGGAAGTAAACCTCTCTTCTAAGCTCTTTCCAATATGTGATTTTCTTAGCCTTTCTCTTATGCTTTGCCCTCTATTTATAGATGTGGAAGGATGATTTGATTGGCTAAGACCCCATCTCGAAGTGATTTRGCCTCGTTTGATTTGTCTAGCTGCATTCTTGAYTTTTAGTGGTCGAATCTCATCGTCCTTGACACTTGTCAGTGCCTCTTTGGTTGAGATGTTGAATTTGCCAAGGTTGGTGGAAGTGTTCAAATTTGGAATTATTTGTTTTAAATAAATTATGAAAATTTAATTTGGTAAAAATTCCATATGCACAATGCCTAAACTTTATTTAGAGGTAGAATTTATAAAATTTGGATATACATCTTAGGTAAACCATGTGTCCATTTGTCATATAAGTTTAGTATTAATGATGTATTAACTATTGATGAATTTCAGAATAATATTATACTTATCTGTTTAAGTTCACTTATTTAGTTTCATAGAACTCTTAAGTTTATATTATTTATTCAATTTCACTTAAGTTTTAATTAATTTGTTGAATAATTTAATTAAATATAATGAATGATATATGAATTATGGTATAGTAATACTTTAAAGTATAGTTATTTAAATGAACTGTGATATGGTAGATTATTCTTATTATTCAAATGTTTTGTATTTAGGAATTTTTATAGATTTATTTTAGGAGTTTTTAAGGATTTTTTAATTTTTAATTATTATTTAAAAACTTTTGGTTCACTAGCCTACCCAAACCACAACCCATCATGGATTGGATTGGGTTGAGGGTTTTCTAGCCAGCCACCAAGGACTGCCCTACCAAGCGCATTTGTATAGCTCTAATTTCCACACTTTTTCCTTAGTTTTGCACTAGAAGAACTATTAAATAAAAAAAATATTTACAAGATTTTCAAATATTGTAATATTCTCTTCATTTTTTGAGAAAACCATCAATAAGAAATTTAGGAATCTCCAAGATAGCTTTTTGAACAAGGCTAATCATTAACTCTTATCATTATGATTTCTCTATCCGTTTATTTTCATAGAGTTCATTTTAGACCTATTTGTAGAGACCAATATTACTTAAAACAATGCTATTTTGTACGTAGAATATATAATATTCCCTTTCTCTATCTTCTCTTATTTCCATGAATTTAAGATCAATTAATTACTATATCCATTCATTTTACTTGTCATATTAGGGTGGTGCAAATAGGGTAAGAAACTACTAAAGTCTATAAAACATTGAATGAAAGTCACTAAAAAACTCTAGATTAACTCAATTTTTCTCTCTCTCCACTCCTTTCTCCTTTTTCTTGTGTTGAAAATGAAAAAGTTTGACTAGTTGAAAGTTAAAAGACTAGCAAATTTAATGGGTAAAAATTGCAAAAAACTCAATAAATACTTCATTGATTTTTTAATGCAACATGTATTTTCAAACAGAAAAAATTACAAGATGTGACAAGTAAATAAGAACAAAGATAGTACCTTTTTCTTTCTCTTTCTTTCTTATCTTAMATAAATTCTCAAAATCATTTTAAGTCTCTTAAAGAATTACAGAAAATGATGAGATAATATAATAAATGCATTTAAACGAAGGTTGAGTTTTCGATCCTCGTATTAAATGGTATAGAAAAAAGTTTAAAGTTGCATCTGATATCCGTTCCAAGTCCTTGGACGAAGATCATGGATATTTCRACCTTTCAAAATATATATGTCAAATGCCTAACAGATGGACTCATTACCGTTTTGACATATTTATTACCATTGGATATTGGACTATATAAGACATGGTTTTCCTTCTTGGTCATTCTGAGTAAGTGGAAAAAATAATACAGCTTTCTTAGAAAACATATTTTCTAACACAGAGGAGATTTCACAATATTCTTGCACTTCATTGTTGAAGCTCTTGCTAAGCCTTTAAAAATCTTTAGTTGAGCTTTTACTATCTCTACTTTGAATTTAGAACTGCTGAATCGTCACTTTTATAGAGTGAAAAAGATGGGATATCTATCTACAAAAACCCATATCAATCAAAGTTGTCTAGGACATAAAACCCTTTCAAATTGAGCCGTGTTTGTAACTATCCATGATTTCATTGATTTACTTGTGCATCAAACTTGTTATTGAGACATACTTGGATTGTGTATGTACTATGATGATTGAATACTCAATCGGTGACTCCAAGTACTAGTCCAGCAGGCAAAGTACTGCACTTGGCTAGTCCTGAGTGCGAGGACCTCTTGAGCTGCCTGGACAACAGTGCTTCAGGAGTTGCCAAATTGCCAAAACCTTTACGTCATATCTATGGTAGGCTGAGACCGTATTCGGCTGACGGTTGCCCAATATGGTACCCCTCCTTAATTGTTGAATAGTCATACACCTGCTTAGGAGGTTTAACCAAAGGGACAGGTGACTCCTATAGCCGTGCTAGCCGGTTCACTTGTTACACGGGGTTCGGTTGAAAATTACATGCTTACTCGGAAAGATAAGATTGGTAATTTTGACTCTGTAAAGTTAATCTCTTATGGTTAATGTTTGATTTTCTTGATCCTACACTAGCCATGGAATGTTTTGTTAAAAGTTTGAATGTTTATTTTCTTTTCAAGAATTGAGTTTTTTCACATTTCATTTTTATGTTATATTCTACATGGATGTTTGTTAGCAAATAATAATTTGATCTTTTTTTTACTCCAACTGAAGTACTATAATTTTTAGAAAGATTTCTACTAAAATTGTACACTACTACACATGCAAGGGACTCATTGAGACTAGCTCATTCTATTTCCACATGTTCTCAGGAGTAGGCACGGTATTGGAGCGCTAAAGTCAGAAAGCTAGAGTTTTGAGATTCAACTTGTTTCAGAGTATAAATTTTGAGACAGGATGAAGGAATATTCTTTCATGTGCTTTATGTTCTTTTAGATTTATGGTGATGTAGTCTGATAGAGGGATTTGTAGATTTTGAATGTACATTTTAAATGGTGGCTTCAGAAATATTTCTTCCCTACATTGTACTTGAGATATGTAACTAATTATGTATATTAGTTATTTCATTTGAGTTTCATGACTGCCGAGAGATATGCTGCTACTCATCCTACCCCAGTAGCTCCTAGGTGCTGAGCGGGGGCATGAGATTCTGCCATGATTCAGTCAATCTATATTATGATCCAGTAAATTTAGACAATGGTTTACTCGATTAACCATGAATTGCTAATTATAATTTTTAATATAAAGTTAAAGATAGATAGTTGTGATAAAAAGTGAATCATAAAACCTACAAAAGATTTTTATATGTCAGAAAATTAAATGGACTGAAACTCTAATATTTTTTAAATGGACCCAAGAGGAGGGTGAATTAGATTCTTTAAAACTTTTTCCAACAAATCCAAAGTTTACACCTTTTGAGTAAAAATATCAAATACTCTTAGGTGCAATAAATGCTAAGTGTATTTATGAGAAGTAAAAGCTAAAACCTACCAATATAACAAGAAGCAAATCAAATAGATAAACAACCAAAAGAGACACAACACTTATAGTGGTTTGATTTTCCTTGAAATCTATATCCATTACCTCGGGCCACACCCTTAGGATTTTCAAATCCACTAACAAAAGTCACGAAGAATTTTACACAACACATAAAATGTTGACACGCAAATGGCTTTTACACACAAAAACCCTTTAACTTCCTTAAGGTTCACATTTTAATAAAGGTTTTAAGTCCTAGACAAACTTGGAATCTTTCCTCAAAAAGGAGATAAAATTTTGTTTTACACTTTTTCACTCTTGAAACTGAGGATAAAAAAATGAAGATCTTAGGATTTGATCTCACTAAGATTTTGCTAAGAGATTCCTTACACTTTTAGAATTGAATCATCAACGTAAGTTTTTCAAGATGTTCTCTTAAGTAAAATAGCTTTGAATCACTGAGTCATTGGTATTTTGAAAGCTCTAGAGTCCTTAAATACTCCCCTTAGTAACGGTCTTGAAAAGGACCACTTTTCTGGAAAATTCATCTACCTTGATGTCTGAACTAGAACAGAGGAGGCGTCCTAACCAAAGTTTGAACATTCACTGAAACGATATTAGATTCAGTCTCTCGAATGATGAACATTCACTATCTGAATGTCCAAAGTATGCATGTGAACTATCCCTCAAATGATGAATTAGGAGGCCTTCAAACATCCGATGTCAAACATGACATCATCCAAGGCTTCACTAGAAGGTATTAGGACTTAACATCAACCTGGTTTGAACGGTCAAGGTAAGCACAAGTCCTAAGTGCAAACTTAATTTGAATGCAGTGCTTGAGACTATCAGACATCCAAATGGAAGCTATATTCCGTCCAAACCTTCACAAAAGGACTTCGGACTTACAATTTTTGTACGTAGGATGTCCGAATTGTAAGAACACTTTGGATTCATTTCCAAGAAAACTTCCARAGTCCTAAATACTTTATAAGTCAAACAMATATGTTTTTGATAAAGAAATGAATTAAAACTATTTGGAAAACATTATTATGCAAGGGTAATATCATGGAAATCAAATCTAAATCTAAGTACAATAACATATAAGCAAAATAATATATGTACTTAAAGAAAAAAAAACTATAGAAACATCTAGCTCCCTTCTTGAGTAGCTGAACAACTTCAATTTGAGTCCATAGAGATCTTGAAGTCCATTAGGCTTGAGTTTATGTTCCTACAAGCATTCACATACAATGTGAGTATACGTCATTATCAAAATGCATGGTACAACTATAGAATTATCAATATGATGTTTACAATTTGTTTTTCTGAAAAGTAACCTTAATTTAACTAAATATAAGAAAGAAAACATCTAACTCTATTTGTATTACTACTGGAATCAATAACAATGATATAAAAAAGAAGATAAAGAGTTTCACAAAAAAAGATCAAATAGTGCATTATGATGTTTGGGGTCTTGCACCTCAAGCATCCCTGAAGGTTTTAGGTACTTTGAGCATTTCATTGATGATTGTACCAGTTACACATGGATGTTTCCCATGATCAATAAAAGTGAACTTTTGACGAATTTTCAAAATTTCTATGTTTATGTGTTGAATTGGTTTCATTTTTCATGAAGTGTTTAAGGTCTTTTGGTGGTGGCGAGTTCAYGAATATAGTGTTTAGGCAGTTTCCWAATGGAAACTGCAYTGTTCACCAACTTTCTTGCTCCTATACACCCCAGCAAAATAGAATTGTTGAGAAGAGCAACTGGCACATAAAAGAAACTACAGTAACTATGCTATAATATGCCTCTTTGCCTTACTATTTCTAGTATCATGCATGTGCATTTGCCATCTATCTTATTAACATGATGCCAACTGTAACATTACGAGTGGGAGTCTTCTTTTGAGAAATTCTATCATGAAGCACCTTCCTTGGATGCAATTGGAATTTTTGGCTTGTTACTCTTTACTTACACAACATATATGATACATATAAGCCCATGTCTATGCCAGATCAGAGTGTTTTTTGTTAACAATATAAGGATTCATTTGTTATCATAGATCTTCTAAGAGGTTGATGATATCTAAGCATGTTGTTGTTTTTTATGAAGGAAAATTCTCTTATGCTCAAAACTAATCRGTTCAATGGGTGCTTCAACCGCAACAACACTACAGATTGTTCAAGTTCTGGAGTTTGTAGCTCCATATAGTCCTCTTGCCTCAGCCCACTCATTCTCCAGGCACTTATCCAACCTTCACCACTAGCTTCTTCAAACTCATTAGGTTAGGATTCTCACTCTTCTGATCATGCTGCACATTTATCTGATCTAATTACTTTTTGGCCAAATTTACAACTTAACTTAAATGCTTTTGATCTACTAATTAATTACACTACAATCCATTTTGGAGAAACTTCTTGGTTCAATTTCAGTTGACATAGCTCTCGAGCAAGGTGTATTTGTGACTATTGATGCTCTAGAGACCAAGTTCAAATCTCGTTGTTGAGGCCAATAAATTACATCTAGTGGATGGCTTGGATATTTCTAGTGCTAATGTTCATACAAATGCTCACCCAGTACAAGAGAGGTAAGTTTAAGCCTAAGTGCTGTATCTATATTCACTCATCTTCCTTTGTTAATCCCTGTCTCATTCAGTGATAATCTTATAAAGATGCTCTGAAGTATCCAGAGGAAATGCAGCTATGCAATGGAAGCTCTCACTTCTCAGAAAACTTGGAGTTTGGTGCCGTTACCAAAAATGTTACCAGTTGTAAATGGAGTTTTAAACTAAAAAAGGATGCAGGAGGTTTTAGTCAAGTACAAGGCRTTGACTATGATGAAAATATTTCTCCTGTGGTGCGACATATGATTGTTAGGCTGGTGTCGGGATTAGTGGCTCATTTTGGATGGAAATTGCACGAGCTGGATTTTATAAATGTATTTTTACATGGCTATTTGCAAGAAGAGGGGTATATGTCACAACTTAGTCATTTTTTGATGCTAAACTCCCTGAATATGTGAGCAAACTTGAATAATCCTTGTACGGATTGAAATAGGCCCCCAGAATTTGAATGAAATACTTAAAAAAATTTCTTCCAACTCTATGTTTTAAGACTTGTTATTTTGATCCAAGTTTGTTTCTCAAGTCAGATGCAGGACATTTGGTTTACTTACTACTTTATGTTGATGTGATGATTATATCACTAGTGACAACTCAATGATGGTTTAGACTGTTCAATATGCTTTTCAACAAGAATTTTAGATATTTGACCTTGGATAATTCATTATTTCTTTGGACTGAAAATCAAGTATATGCAGAATGGTGATTTTTATCACAGTCTAGGTATGCAAGAGATGTTGTAGAGAAAGTTGAAATAACTGGATGCAATACTCACTTATCATCAAGTTAGGTGGGGGTGAGGCTACCCAAAGACACGGGTCAATAGTTGAATGATGTCGAAACTTCATATTTTTGAAGTTTGATGGGTTGTTTACAATATTTGACCTTTCCAAGATCAGATATAGTTTATAATGTCAACACAGTATGTCAATTTTTGTAGCAACCTAATCAGCAAAATTTGCTTGTTGCTAAGAGGATCATGAGATATATGCAAGAGAAAATTGATCATGGAATAGTGCTAAAACATGCTTCAGATGTCAAGGCACCAATACAACTTAGAGCCTTTCGTGATATTGATTGGCAGGGGATCCAAATGATAGAAGGTATACTTTTGGTTTTGTTATTTTACTGAATCAATCTCCAATCTCATGGTGTAGTAAAAAGTTGCATTGTGTTTCGTGATCTTCGGCAGAAGCAGAGTATAGATCAATGGCGGATACCACTTCACTGTGACAATTTATCAGCATTAACACTCGTTACCAATCATTTGTACTGCTCCAAGTTGAAGCAGGTATCCATTTTAATAGAGAAAAAGTCAAGAATGACTCAATTTCATTGCGCTCTGTTGCATCTAAGTTAGATTTTGCAGATTTGTTTACAAAAACTCTCTATTCGCCACAAGATCCCTTCTTTTGCAACAGCTTGATGTTGTGTTCTCCCTTCAAGCTGAGAGTGAATATGGTGATAGTTAGTTAGTGCATATGTCGAGTGTTCATCATAGTGCATGTGTCATATGTATTCCAATGTAGTTGTTTAGTCAATAATATAAATAGCTTGATGTATTACCATAATGATCAAGTTCCGATAATATGCAAAATTTAATTTTTCTCCTCTTTTTTTCGAAGACTTTTTACACCATTTCGAGAGTAACTATTTCCAACTTAGAACTTATGTATTTCTTTCTTAATCCTACTTCCATGTCTTCCTTAAGACAGTCTGCAACTGCAAATGCTGTCTCCCAGTATTGTTGCGCAGCTCCAAGACTTAACTGGTTCCATGTCTACTCCATGGCTACGGAGCAAAAATTTTGAACAATTTCGACATCAGTTGGCTGGATGGGGAAGAGCATGCTGGGGCTAAGGATAATACCAAACCACTGTTTTATGGACCAATCAGCAAAACGAATGAATTTGATCTCTAACAGCGTCTCATGGAGACATGCTCCAATCACTGGCCGAATTCAGAAACAGTAGGTTGGGTTCTAAAGATTGTCGGCTTCATAGTAGGTATTCATGTTGTCGGCTTCATAGTAGGTATTCATGTCTTCTGTGAAGATTAGCCCATAATTATTGTTCAAATAAACAAATAGAAAAATGTGTCCAAAGCTTCCATGCAAAGAATCTAACATTGCCTCAACACCAGTTACTCCAGCACTTTCTCCCCCACTAACAATCCAAATCCTCCTCCAAAAGCACATCTCCCTCCAGATTCCTTTTCCTCCCCGTTAAAACCCACCCTCTTTTTCTCATTTTCCCCTCCTTTCCAAAACTCAAGAACCAGAACAAATATCCACCCCCCCCCCCCCAACCATAAACACACACACAACACAAAATCAGAAGTTTCATATGGCAACTTCTATTACACTTTCTCATCCTTTATTTCCTTTCCAACTCTTTTCTAAACCCAAATTCCTCAATTCCAGACAAGCCTCCAATTCCATTCATTCCCTAAAACCCATTATTTGTAAACCCACTAGAAACCCGTTTCCAAACACTGCAAATCACTTTTACTCGTTTAATTCCCGGGAAAGGTCGTTATTACGGTTGGCAGTTGGGAAGAGAGAAGGAAATGAGATCTTGGTGGGAGAAGATTCCGCGGAATTCGACTTGTCCAAACAGAAAATTTCTTCTTGGGTTTATTTCGCTGCTATTTTGGGTGTTGTTCTGTTTGCCCTCGATGTTTTTTGGATTGATAACTCCACTGGGTTTGGCAAAGACTTCATCAATGCCGTTTCCAGCATTTCTGAAAGCCACGAGGTATGATTTTGAGCGATATAAATTCATTTCGAAATAATCCATAGAAAGTAATACTTTTAGTGCTAACTTTTGTTAAATTATCTGATGAGTTTCGAAACTTTGTTACCAGTGGAATTTGAGTCATTAGTTCATTTCAAATGTTGTTTATTTTGCARTTCTTACAGTTTTGAGTTGTTCTTTTTTATAGCATCTTTTAGGGTCCCTGAAGTCTTGGAGTACTGTAATTCTGCCGCCTTTGCTACTGAATTTAGAATGTCTAGTTTTCTATGTTGTTAATTTGCAGCAATAGGTAGATCGAGATACAACTGATTGTCACCATTTGGCCTAAATTTGGATGGCTTTAGCTTTAGATATGTAATAGGACTTAAACATGGAATRGCATTAGATTATAATGCGGAAAGTATATTTGAGAATTGTGCTTAAAAAAGAAGTTTGAAAAATAAGCTGTTTTAGTGATTTTGCTTGACCTTTTTATGATGGTTGCCTGAGGAGCTAGCCAACATTTATATTGCATATGAATCAGTGTGGCCGTTGCCATTATTCTTGTTCAGACAAGAAGATGAGTTTAGATTGAAGAAAAAGGTTAAGGTTTGGTAATGGTTGCTATGTTTGTAAATATGCAACATAAACATTTTGTTGTGGGCTCTTTATTCATTCTAAATACAGGTCTGCAAATGAGATATTCTGATTGTATAATGCTGGTAGCGTATGTTGAGTTTTTAGAATCTGACTCTCTGTTTGCATATATCTATCAGAAAACATGCACACACAAATACACCTTTACATATACTTGTGAATATGTACATGATATGACTCCCCAAAAAAGAAAGAAGAAAAAATACATATTTTTTAATGAAATCATCCCATTCAGATATGCAACCAGAGGTAATCATTTTGAGATAAATTTATGATGATGACATTCGTTCTCGTTCTCTTTTTCTTTTTTTAATTTTTTCCTGTTGTTCTTTTTGCACTTAAGAAATCAAATGCTGTAGCCAGCATGGTGAGGTTACCGAACTTGAACTGCAATCTTTTCACTGCAATTCTTTTGCTATTAAAGCAATCCTTGTTATGTCAGTTAATGTTAAGGTGACTGACTAAATGGATTTTTCAGAAAGGCACTAAATATTCTTAAGAAGCGTGCATATTGCAACAGTAAAGCAAGGATTTCAGGAGAGGGGGCAGGATTATGCTACTTGTAATAGTTCCTAGAGCAAATGATTTCATAAGTACTAGGTTAGAAAATTTGATTTGGTTCGATGTTTGTCAAATGTAATTGCTCATATTTAGTATTTGAAATACAATGTAGAACTCCAATTAGGAATTCATTGGGCCCTTTAGGATCAAATCCTTCCCCCTTGATAATTTTTATTTATTTACCACTTAATATTCATAATCAAATCTTGTTAACTAGCTATTTGCAACTTGACAATTTAAAACTGACTTTTCAAGATATTAAATACTATTCAATGGATGAAAGTGGGAACAATTTGGAAGAATGATATATTTGAAAGGTAAGTGTTTTTTGTTCCCATTTTGAGATTGGGGTGGGGGCTAAGGAGGACTTTGTAGAGAAACTCAGAACAGTCAAAGTTAATTTTTTTTAATTGAGAGGGGGGTGGCTACCCCTCCCTGCCCACCTTGTGCTCTGCCACTTCCATATTGCACTGCAGACATGATCTATAACAACTTCTTGCTAGTTCAGCTAGACTTCACTATTTGGATTACTTTGTCAAAAATTCACTTTCAGATTTGAAAAGAAGACTCACMTGGCGGTCTAGTGATTACTGGTTATGTTTTTAGGAAAAGGAAAATGCATRGTTTTGAATTACTGTTCAGGACAACAAAACTATTTGCTGGTAGTCCGATATTCTGGTTGAACTAATTGGTAAGTCAGTTTAGATCAAACGTAGGTCCCTTTATATTTGCATTTAATTGAGTTAGGCTGGCTTCATATTCCTTCATACGAGCTTTTAATAATTTAGAGAGTTACCTGGGAGACGTTCTGATTTGTTCATTGGAATGTAGGAACTGGGCAGGGGATGAGGATGAATACCATGATTTACTCTTAACTGTTTGATGAGATTGTTATAATATTTCCTTTTCTGATTGGAAATAGTGGTTGGAAGAAGATTACTCATAATATTTCTCTTGATATTTCATTAATATCTCCTGAAATTATGTTATATTGAATTCACATTTCAGCATATTTTGATTTAGGTTTTAGGTTAGTTACATTATAAATTATAAACATTGCATATATTCCCCCAGCAGCTAAAAACCCCATTGCTGGAGCATATAAGTGTTCTTATTATGATGAGACTGCACAAAGGACAAAGCCAGTTCTTAAACTGGAGATTTTCCGTTTGGAGACTAAGACAAAACTAAATTGGATATTCGCAGGTTGAAGGTTCCAGCATTTTGTTTATACGAAAACCTGGATAGGTTTGATAGATGTGTATGATGTCATCATATCTTTGTGTGTGTGGCAAAGATAAACAGCAGAATAACATTATCAAAATTTTCTGTTATACTCTCTTTCTCCAGTCTGGAGCTCTTATTTGGAAAGCAACACTTGTCCTTTGCTTTTGCGGTTATCTTTCTGATTTCCAATTTCTATATCTTTTTACAGGTTGTAATGCTGACCCTGACTCTAATTTTCGCTTTAGTACATAGTGGCCTGGCTAGTTTCAGAGACACAGGGGAGAAACTGATTGGAGATCGTGCTTTCCGTGTCTTGTTTGCAGGGTTGTCTCTTCCATTGGCTGTTAGTACTATTGTAAGTACCCAACTGAACAACATGGTCCAAGTTTGAGTACTTTCATAGGGGGTTCTTTGTGGTCTTTCTGTAGAATGACTGAGCAATGCTAATTTAGTAATTGAAAGTTTGATTGTTGTGCAGGTGTACTTCATTAACCATAGATATGATGGCGTCCAGTTATGGCAACTACAGAATGTCAGTGGGATACATCAACTTGTGTGGCTATCTTCATTTATCTCTTTCATTTTCCTTTACCCATCAACCTTTAAYTTATTGGAGGTTGCTGCTGTTGACAAACCAAAAATGCATCTTTGGGAAACTGGGATAATGAGAATTACAAGGCATCCACAGGTATGAAGTTTATTATCTTGAGCTGTGCTATTTATTGATATGATTGTTGTTTGCCTCACTGTTGGGGAATTGTCATAGATAAATATCTGCTCAAGGACAGAAATGATTGGTTTAAAAATAGTAGGAAAAAGGGCTTAAAAGCGAAATATCACTTGCTTATATTGTCCTTGACATGCAACTGGTATGCGGGGAAGCTGTAGTCTTAACTTCTCCTTAGAAAGGAGGGGAAAAAAGGAAAAAATAACCTCAGAAACACCTTTTTTTTCAAGAAAATCTTAAACTGTTCACAGAAGTCCAATTAACTATCCACTTTCTTTCAATTCGTTCACAGAATTAAACCCATAAAACTTGGAAAATTTTGTGTATTGCTTGCTCTTCCTTGACCTTACTTCACTCTGAAGAATTTTATGGCATGACTTTCCTTCTATTGGAATAAAACCTTTAGTTTTAATAGTTCATTAGACTAAAGTCTCTCGAGCATAAACCGTGGTAATATATTTTATTCAACAAAAAAGAAATGTTACTAAGCCTGAACTGTATGGTGAAATTACTTTTTGCTTGGTCTGATGTAGGATAAAAATTTGTWATTCTTCTGTTAGATTATTATTCTGATAGGAATTTGATTCGAAATCAAGTCTGATGATAAAGCTTAAGTGCTAAACATTATAAAGAAATAGAATGAAAGGAATTGAGCATGGGAATTACACAAAGAATGAGAAGGACAACACACATGGGAATTACTCCTAGAGACTACATGATACTCTTTAAGCTGGATCACATAGTACAATGAGGATAAGAAAACAAAACTGCAGGATAATTTGATTCAATACACATATACCCTGAATAAGAAACTATTATTCATGGACTTTAAGAGATTCCTCGTTTTACTATGACATTTTTGACTTAGAATAAGGAGAGGAGGAAGAGGAGGAGGAGAGGGGGTTGGCCCTGGGAAGAAAACATTCTTCAATTAACTAAACCAGAAAAAACTTAGGCTTAAGATTGAGGCTACTTTAGATTTTCGAAAAGCCTAATTTTTACTTTGGCATGAGAAGAGAATTGCACAATAATAAGCTCTATTGATTGCTTGTTTCTTCTATATAATAGGACTTGATTTCTAATAAAGAAAGGAAGGGTTTTCTGTAAAGGAGAAGAAATAACTAACTCTTCAATAAGCTAAACTAGAACAACTGTAGGCCAAAATATGGAAACTCTTGATTGTAACATTACTGCTAATTTCCCCAGAGTGACAAGCTAAAATACCCGTTTAAAACTCACCAAATAGAAATATTTGTGCATAAACTACAACTGAGACTTGAAATATAAACTATATATATTATCTGAAACTGTTTCAAATGATATGTGAACTAGAACTTCCGAAATCTTTTATTTCTCAATAGGTTGCACAGCTATAATATAGGTAACATTCCCTTTTTAATTTGTGAAAGATAGCATTGCCTCAGGTTTGAGCAGGTTGAAGCTTAAAATCTCTGATTTTTTATACAATTATTCRTTTATTATGTAGATAATCTAGTAAGCTTGATAA
Source organism: Rhazya stricta (assembly GCA_001752375.1). Lineage (NCBI taxonomy): Eukaryota > Viridiplantae > Streptophyta > Magnoliopsida > Gentianales > Apocynaceae > Rhazya > Rhazya stricta. The sequence goes on from MEJB01000105.1 coordinate 2,739,295, forward strand.
ATCCAATAAAATATATCAACGTTGATGATTTATTAGAACACATGATATCTGCTGGTGATGCCTGAGAAAGAATGAAAAGAAATAAAATATTACTGAACAATAACAAGAAAATCCTACTTCATTCAGATTGTTTCGAAAGCCAACTCCTCTCTCGTCAATGAAGTTGGTTCCTCTGTCGCTACCAACTCTCTTGGTACAGTTTGTGGATTGGAAATGTTTATACTTTGTATTTACAATTTCATTTATATCCTATTTGCTCTTGATGTTGCCATCTTTGTCCATGCCAAAGAATGCTGCAAAAATGTCAAGAACTTTGAACCTTGCATCTGAAATCATTGCATTATTATTTGATGAACATTTCTATCTGAATTCTAGTTATGCATTATCTAACAAGAGATGTGTCTTCTGTGTACCTCCGTTTCTTTGTATAATGAACTCTTTGTTCTGTTCAGATGGTGGGACAGGTAATTTGGTGTCTAGCACATACTCTTTGGATTGGGAACTCTGTAGCAGTGGCAGCCTCTATTGGTTTAATCGGCCACCATTTATTTGGTGTCTGGAATGGAGACCGGAGGTTGGCAATCCGATATGGCGAAGAGTTTGAAGTCGTAAAGGGCAGAACAAGCGTTATTCCTTTTGGAGCTATCCTCAATGGTAGACAGAAATTGCCTGGAGATTACTACAAGGAATTTATCCGGTTGCCATATTTAACCATTACAGCCATAACTTTAGGTGCATATTTTGCTCACCCTCTCATGCAAGCTGCGAGTTTTCAGCTTCATTGGTAGTTCAAGTTTTAAATGATTTATAGAAGAAATGGCGACACTCTCTTCAAAATTTTAAGAGCAATATGCACGTTTTCCTTAGTTAACCTGAAACACAACGAAAATAGCATTGGCTACTGTTTGCACAGGCTCAGCTTGGAATTGCTGTCTATAAAGATGTTAGTAAAAGTGGTGCACTATGAGGGTGAGTGTTGTTTCCAAAAAGTTGATTAACATTTGATAATATATTTGTAAAAGTGATTTGTATTAATAGATATTTTTTTTAATTATAATTAGATTATTAGGGTATTTTGTCAATTGAAATATAGGCTCGTATTTTTTGTGAGATTTCTCGCACTTGTCCTACGAAACCTTGATTTTGTAGCTCTTCTTTCAAGTAATTAATAACATTCTCCTCTTCATTTRTTAACTTTATCTTATTTTTAGTCATATAACAGCTTGGGTTAGGGAAAGAATCTAAACGGACCTAAGTATCCTTGCTTGGGGGACTTTATTTATTTATCTATTTTTAATAGTGATATAGGAAATTCTAGTATGTATATGAGGTTGTATCGTATAATATAAAAGATATTACAAAGAATTAAATTCATATTATCATCCACTTATAGTTCTAAATTTTGTTTAGTCAATCAATTAATTGAGATGAAAACTAACTAATTAAGAAAATTCTAATTAACACTAGATGATTCAAAAATTAATGGATAAAAAGTCTAAGCAATATGAGTTCATCAATTCTAATCGATGTTCTCAAATCAAAATATCAAGCATTGATCAATCAAATTCATGAATATCAAATATAATTTTTCAAAATATAAGTAATATATTTCTTTAAGTAATGAAGTTATATCTTTATGCTCAACTTAATCTAAAAAATGTATTAAACTTATGGTCCACAAAGAATGCACAAATCACGTAAATATATCTCTATTTTGCATGTAATTCATAACACAGGTTATTTGACATGATTGCAAAAGTGTTATTTCTAATCGCCTTAAACAATGTTTAAAACAATTGAAAAATAACTAGTCATATAATGGAACATTAAGAAAAATAACGAGGCTTCAATGACAAAGATATATCGAATATGGAAAATGCCTAATTTAATAACATAACATCCGAAAAGGTTACAACATGGTCTTAGAATAAAAAACTCAATTCATAATGATTCGAATAAAAACAACAAGGAATTGAAAACGGAAATAGAAAAACATCGCGAAGATACAATAAATTTGATCAATCTTCAATCCTTCGATTTTTTTTTCTTCCAAAAAGCTTTTTCTAAGTATTGCAATGTATTCTCCAAAGTATGGTAGATTGATTCCACAATTTAGAAGATGCCAAAAACTACCAAAAACGGAAACCAACCAAAACAAGCATCAGACTTCGGCTATTTTGAGCTCTCTAATAGACAAAATCACATAATAAAGCTCCATTCATCTCAAGTATACACGATCTACAAGTAATGTAAGTGAAAAAGAGTTCCATCCCACAACAATTGATGGTTCAAAGTAATGGTTTAAATTTCCAATAAAATCAATGGTTGGTAGAATTGTCACGAAGATGAAAATAAAAGTAACTAAAGTTCATTTAATGACAACTACTGTTTAACGAATACAGTAGTAGCAAAAAGATGATGAAGATGTCTAAAACTGAGCTAGGGTAAGGAATTCCTAATACAGTAATGCTCAAGAATGTAAATCAACAGTGCTACAATAGCTTGGTAGATGCTGCAGCATCGCTAACAGCAACGAATCATCAACTTGAAAAACGTAAGTCGAGATCAAGTGACCTCACTTTCTGAGTTTGTTAGTCATTGTTCCTATTTCACTAAGTTATCCTACCTATCAGAGTTAGCTTAAGGAACCTAAATAATGCACAACTCTCAAGTGATCCTACAAGTTAAACATATATGTTTATATGCTCATAAATGGAGTATTAAACAATACCCAAGACTTGCATCTATTCATATATTTCCACTGTTTTAATGCCGTAGCCCTCAAACAATTCATACAACCATCATAATAGCTAAAAGACAAGGTTGTGTTAACATATAAATCACCAGAATAGATCATTTAGAAGGACTGAAATATATTTTTTCATTCAATAAATCATTAAGTACAAAAGTTCATCCAAACCTTAGCTTTGAATGCTTAGCCCATAATCTTACTAGAAGAGAATATAAGTACATTAAGTGTTTAGAGTGAGTAAGAGAAACAAAGCCTGAAAGGAACTCTTGGTGTGATCTTCATTGTTCCTCAAGGAGAGTTTTCTCCTCCTCCTTTTGATCTCCCAGTTCTTCTCTCTTTTTGCTAACTTTCTCCTTCTTGAATTTGTGTTCCTTTCTTTTCCCTCTCGTTCTGTTCAGCCTATTGTCTTCATATGACTTTTTCTTCTTTAAAGCTTCCAAAGGACACATGTCCTTCTCTAGTTGGCTAGAAATTCACTAAGCATTTTCTGCTTTTTAACTTTTCTGCCTTTTACTTTAGTTCCTAGCATATTTTGCCACGTGGGCTCACTCTACTTTGAATTGACTTAGCATCATTAGGCCATGTGTTCACTCATTGCCTTTTTTCATTGCTACAGCAATACTGTAACATCAACCAGAATATGAACTTTGTTAAAAATCATTATCAACCTGCAATATAATCTATAAGTAGAATCAATCCTTATAGCATAAAGCATTCAATATCAATAAAGGCTCAATAATGCTACAATTTTATAGTTAGCAAGAATGAGGTTACTTAATGCAAATTGGATAATGTTAAGTCAAAATAGCACCAATTAGTGCTTTAACACATAAAAGAGGATGTAAAAATATATATATATATAAATACTAGTTAATTCCTTGAGTTTTCACACACATCACTCTCCAAGCTAAACATGTACCATTTTGAGCTCTCCTCTGCACCATTTTGCCTCAGGATGCCAGTTTCAGAATCATAACAAATGATCAAGGATCATTTGAGCCAAACAAGAGCCTAATTGAGCTCTCGTTTTCACCAACATTGTTTCCAAACGTATTCAAGACTTATGTTTACATTACTAGTCCCTAAAATTATCATTTTATTACCTACAAGGCCAAAATAGGAGAGTTACGATATATTTACCAATAAACAACATTTATACTTATATTTCTATCTATTTCAACTCAAAAATCCTTTATGGATATGAAAACAATGTATCAAATTCTCCCAAACTTAGATTGTTTTTTTGCCCCTAAGCAACACTCAAAAATAAAAAGACCRCACAACATGACACAAAAATAAAAGAAAAAATAAACAAATCATAATCTCCTACTAATCATCGACATTAGCATATGATAATCGAATCCACACATTATAGAACTATAAGTAAGTTATATATCAACATCCATCAAAGCAAATAGAAAGTATGTGTGTGAAAAGCCACTTAAATATCTTGAAAAGCAAAAAAAATCATTGGTTATGAGTTATGGACAAAGTAATAACTTGATCACCTCAAAGTCTTACTCTTCATACAACTCTCCGTTAATCAAAGTAATGAACATCAACTAAGATTAGGTAGGACTTTTAGCTTGTAATGTTAGGTCAAGGGATTGATGTGTCAAACGAAAGGTCAATGATATATCAAAACAAAGAAAGAGTTTATGCAAATGGAGGTATAAAGTACGATAATCATGAAAGATTCTCCCATTTACTAACTCTTTCATTCAACACTTCTCCCAACATTTCAAAGAAGGCCTATTACGACCATCTCTTGGTCAATTCACTTATTTCTCTTTGAAAAGGATTAAAGTAACTTCTAGGATGTTAAATTCCCCTTGTTCGACACTCACAATGCAAGAATTGAGAAAAGTAACTTCTCTAATAAAAAAGTATGGCAAAGTATGCTAAAAAATGGCGAAAATCATGCAAGGACGTACATCAATAGCTTATTAATTTAAGAACTCCTAATATGCTTCATAGTATCATATATCCAACATTTAGATTTAAAAAAAAAAAAAACAAAACACTTATTAAGACCATGATCTACGAAAGTTAAAGAAAAAAACTATAACAAACTATGAAAGTAATTAATTTAAGACAAATAAACTCCCCAATAGTTAATCTCAACATTATCCTTAATGTAAAATAGTAGGAAAAACAAAGAGGAAAAGAGGATAATGCTTCCTGATTTTCGTGTTGATGTTTGGATTGCCTCCAAAGGAACGCTTCTTTATTGTGTTTAGCTGGACATCCTCAAAAACTGCTCAAGGAGGTTTTTTTCAATTGAGGTGTAGCCTTTGGTATCTTCTTCTTCCATACTTGCTTTGTTTTTGCTTTGGTGGGCCCACCTCAAATTTTTCACTCATTTTGGTTTTAAAATCTGTAGTATTCTAACAATTATCCAATATATCTTGAGATGTTTTTTTCTGGCAAGTATATTTCAAAGATGTGTCAATAGTAATAATAAACGAACAAGAATCAATTGGATCAAGATTTTTATAGGTTTGAAAACATCAAAAGTTATTTGTTCATCATTTACTTTTAAAATCAATTTACCTTGTCACACATCAATTAAGGTCTTACCTGTCATAAAAAATGGTTTACATAAAATTAAAGGTACTTCTTTATCCTCTTTCATGTCCAAAACAACAAAATCAGTAGGAAATATGAATTTATCCACTTTTACTAAGACACCCTTAATTATTCCTCTAGGATAAAAATTATAGATCTATCATCAAGTTATAATGATATTGTTGTTGGTTTAACTTTTCCAACTCCTAACTTTTTAAAGATAGACAAGGGCATTAAATTTATACTAGTTCCTAGATCACATAAAGCTTTACCAAATTGTAAATGACTAATATTGCAAGGAATAGTAAAACTGCCCAAATCTTTGATCTTTTGTGGAAGCTTTTGTTGTAAAAATGTTGTACACTCCTCAGTGAGCATAACAGTCTCATGTTTCCTCCAACTTCCTTTTATAAGATAAGATGTCCTACAAAAATTTTGCATAGCTAGGCATTTGCTCCAATCCATCTGCAAAAGGAATGTTAATATGCAACTTTTTAAACACACTCAAAAATTTAGAGAATTACTTATCCAATATGTGTTATTTAAGCCTTTGGCGATAGAGAATGAGAGGAACATATGGTTTAGAAGAAGAATGAAGTTTAGAGTCCCCCTCTTTGGATATTGGCTCATCATCCCATTAATAATTTWKCTATCAACTTCCTTCCCAATTTTCTCCTTTTATTGCACTTATTGGAGCTCTTTTCCACTTCTCAAAATGAAAGCTTGCACTTGTTCTCTAGGATTCTTCTCAGTTGCACTTGATAAARCACCTTGGGGGCAATTGGATAAAAGATTCGTAATTTGCCTACTTGCATCTCTAAATTTCTAATAGAGGCTTCTTGATTCTTTATTGAGATCTCTTAACTTTGAAATCTTTGTCGGTGCTTTCTATGAATTTAGCCATGAGATCCTCCAATTTAGATAAATTTTCTTGATTGGAAGGTTGGTATCCCAAGATTGATTCCTCTCCCTTCTTGATTATTTCTCCATGAGAAGTTTGGATGACTTCTCAAACTTGGATTGTAAGTATTTTAGAAGGGGTTGAAGTTGGAAGTATTGTTGTTGACATAATGAGCTTGCTCTAATAATGGATCAACTTCCCCCAAATATRGAAATCAATAATAGCATGACCTTCTCCACAATGAATGCATGATACCCCATGAGAAATCAAGCTAGCTACCTACTTAGTTAGAGCCGCCATCTGGGTCGATAGTTTAATAATAGCATCTCATTCCAATACCCCTGCAACTTTCTTTGGCTAATATCTGACTTGATGATTGATAATTATTGGTGGCGGTGATATCAATAATTTCATTTCTTATCTCGATCCTTAGAATTCAAGCTTCCTCCTACAGTTGCATCCAACATAGTTCGAATAGTACGAGTCACACTATTGTAAAAAGTGTAAACTACTATCTATTCTAGTAGGCCATGATGTGGACAATTGCGAATTAGATCCTTAACTCTCTCCTAATCCTCATAAAGTGACTTATTATCAAACTAGGCATTCTGCCTGTGGACAATTTATTAATTTGTCTAAATCTTCGATTGTACTGGACCGGCAGGTGGAGGAGGGGACGAGATAAGGGGTGTAAGGAGTGTTGGGGATTGTGCATGCGAAGGAGCAAATAGATATTTGGGGTTGCCATATTATCCAGGAGAATCTAAGGAATGTCTTGATTTTGTGGACGAAAGGGTTTGAAAAAAAGCGAGAGGGTGGAAAGAGAAGTTCCTTTCACAGACAAGGAATGAGGTGTTGATTGAAAATGTTAGGCAAGCTATACCTATGCCTTTGGAGCTGTGCCGGGCTATCACATCGAATATCTGAAAATTCTAGTGGGGAATGGAGAAGGGTGCTCGAGGGTGTACTGGAAGACTTGGGAGGTGTTGTGCCAACCCAAGAAGGAGGGGGGATGGTTTTCAGTTATATTGAGGCCTTTAACCTTGCTATGCTAGCAAAGCARGGTTGGCTCCTTTTGGAAAACCCTAATTTGCTAGTCAGTAGGGTTCGAAGGGCTAGATATTTTTTGAACTTTGACTTCATGAATGCTAAGCTTGGGAGGCAACCCTCCTACGCATAGTGAAGTATTTGGCAAGGACACAACTTACTGATGAAAGGTTTGAGGTGGAGGATTAACAGTGGGAAGGTGGTAACTATTTGGCAAGATCCTTGGTTGAGTATGCCAATAGAGTTTTGGATCATTTCGACTAACTTATTTCTGCCCCATGATCTTACAGTTGATCATCTCATACTCTCAAGCTCTCATCTTTGGAATGTTGGCCTACTCGAAGGTCAATTCGTACGGTGGGACATTGAGAAGGTTCTCAAGCTCTCGCTACCTGTTTTACCTTTGTGATGATTGGTGGATTTGGCACTATGAAGAGAATGGTTTGTTTGTTGTCTGCTCTTACTATCATATGGCAATGGCTTAGGAAGCAAGGAGTCATGGTGCTTGGATTGATCAGTGCTCCTCTTCTTGGGTGATGACCTTGGTTTTTGGGCTCGACTGTGGCATCTACATGTGCGCTGAAGATTCGCACATGAGTATGGCACCTGTGCTAGCGTGCACTGCCCCTCCGAWCTAAACTTTTGCAGCTTTTCCACATTGTGTGTGCTACCTACCCTTTTGGTTGTGCTGTTTTAGAAACAGATATGCATCTCTTTGTACATTGCAGGTTTGCTGCTAAGGTTTGGCAGAGGGCTGGGGTGCCTGTTCGAGCACTGCTTATTGAAGCTGAAAGCTTCCGAAGGTGTTGGAGTATTTTCTTGCGTACTCGTGGGGGAGGTCCGTGTGAAGGAGGTAGTGGTGTTGCTATAGGGGATACGGAGTGCTAGGAATAGGAAAGTGTTTGAGGGTAAAGGTGCTGCTATGGATGAGGTTGCTACTGGGGCTTTCAACCTATAAAGGGAGGTATGAAACAACTTGTAGGGTGGATGAGGTTTGTGGTGGGTTAGAGAGGAGAGGAATGCACGCCTGGGTTCCACCGGCGAGGACTAGCTACAATGTTAGCGTTGACGGGGCTTGGAAGGAGGGACGGGATTGGTGCGGAAGTTGTTGCACGATACTTCAGAGGGGAAATTGTGGGGGCTAGTGCTGCGAGCTTGGGTGGGGGTACCACGCTGAACATGTTGAGCTACTAGCTGTGCAACTGGGCGTTCGACTGGCAGAGCAACTCGGCTTGAGCAGTTTTTCCATTGAATCAGATTGCCGGACGGTGGTCCGACGTTTGGAGGTGATGGAGGTAGATCGATCAACCTTAGAAGATGTTGTTCACTTGCTGAAGAGCTATTTAGCTATTACTGATTGCACCTACTATTTCCCATGTTAGTAGAAGTTTAATCAACCTGCTCATATTTTGGCTAGGTTAGGTTTATCTTTGTCTAATGAGAAACTGTGGGTGGAGATTTGGTTAGCTCGTTTTATATAGAGGTTCTTAGTTTTGGTTTCCACACACAAAGGGGGGAAAAAAAGGATCCTTTTATAATATAAATTTTAAATGACAATATCATGACTTAACACTTATCACTTAATACTTAATATTATGTTCAGATGTTTGAGTTTAATAATTTTTTATCTACTAGACAAAATTAACCATATCCTTTTATACTCTTTCCTCTATTTTTTCTTCTCACTTATTGATCAATATAAATCGGTTGCAATATGAGTTTAAAGGAATAAAAAGGACAAAAATGTAAATTTAACAATGTCCAGAGTTATCTTGAATTGGTTATGAAAGGCTCTAATCAAATTCAGCGCATTCATATCCGGACATGTATGTGTAAATTTTCATCGTTCAAACATTCATAATTTTTAAAAGTCAGTCGTAAAATATCAATTTTCAGACTTCATATCTCACTCTTTAGATATCCATGTTCAAACTTCAATTTTAAACAATGCATTAATCCCGCTATATTTAGACAACTAAAACAATGTTAAATCAGGAAGAGCTTAAATGGAAACACAAAAAATGTACGGAGTGGAGATAAAAAAATGCAGAGAACTTGTAAATTTAGATAACTCAAGATCAAATTAGTAGCCCAACCTAAAATTACGGTTGTAATAGACATATTACCCTCCAAAACTCTCATTAKATATTTTCATAAATTGATACTTGATAAATTAATATTTTTATTAAATAATAATTTTTCCTGTCCTTACATGAACTAACAAAGTRAATTAATATTTTTTARAAATCTCATATAATTYTTCGATCACGTTCTTACAATAAATTAATAATTCACTGAAATTATATACCGTATATTTTTACAATATTTGTCTATTATTAGTTTCCCTCGTGAAATGGATATACATAATATTATTAATATGATTAATGAATGTGTTTAATAAAATGGACGTGCACATTTATTATTAGTATTCCAACAAAGTCTTTTTGATTTTTTCATAATAGAAAAATGATATCATTTACATACAATCGTTGAAGACATGAATAGGAATTAAATTATATTTTGCAAACCAAGTAGATATAAATTGTTTTATCTTAAGAGTTTTACTCCTCTTATCAATAGAATATTTGATATTTTTATGGAATAAAATAAAACTTCAGTTAATTTCTTTAAATTGTAAGAATACTAAATAAATTGATAATAATTAATCAGTACATATTTAAATTAATAAAATTTGTATGGTTTCATAAAGGATTGATTGTATTTTAGAGCATTGCTTTGGATTGGGACAAGAGAGAGAAGTAGAGCATCAACGAACTTGAGCAGCTTTAATAGTTTGATGTATGTAATAACACTCATATCCACTGATAATAAGATCCTATGGAGGGGGAAAAAAAAAAAAAAAGAATCAAATATTAAAACTGCCCAGGTACGCTGCATGCGGTAAAGATTTGAAGGACGAAACTGCCCACGTACGCCGCCACTTATTTACATGATTATCCAGCTATAACAGAAATACTATTAATTAACATTGAACAATTATCTCTGTCCTCTCTTCCATCGGTCCTCCTGCTKAGCAGAGAAGGACGATGACGGAGATTGACTCCATGTGTGAAGAACTACTCCAGTAGTCTTGCCGTGTCCCTTGAATCCTGTTCAAATATCAATTTCTCCCGAAATCGGTTTCATCACTGTTAGCAATTCTAGAAAATATCGATGGCTTTTCTAGCTGGGTGGCGGTGCCTTTCATCCTGAAAGAAAGGGACCCAGAGATATGAGCTAAGACAGTTGGACTTTTTGAATATCAATAACTTGCTGRGTRATTGTTGTGGGACGAGATGAACCTGCTTTGCTTTCATGCTTGTGGAGTTTCTGGACCTGCGAAAAACCATCCAAGAGAGGTACTTCTATTTTTTCGTTTCTCTTTTTTATGATGTTTGTAACCTCAAAACTGTTCTTCTCTTCCTTTATATCTCTGAATGTTTACTGTAGAAAAACATTATCTGAGATGATCTTTTGTTTGGTTTCTGAGGTCTTACAGTTCTTGATCATCTAATGTTGGAGTGTATTATATCTATTACAGAATAGGTTCAATTCATRTTGATTTTAGGGTGTGCTACTGATTTTCTCTGGACTCATCTAGTATTACAAGTCGTATGTTTACTTCATYTTAAGCTCTTCATGATTTAACGTTGTCTTAGTTACCTAAACTTAACGGGACTAACTGGTCCTTCTATGAGTTTGATATCTTTGTGATTCATGATAGGAATTTTCATATTTGTTGTTGTCATTTAATTTAGTACTTCACTAAAGCACGATAGTTTTTTCAACGAATTGATTGAAGCCTAGACCGTGGCAATATTTTGAAGYAGGAAAATGTGTCTACTGATGTAGATTTTTCATTGATATCTATTTTTTGTATTTTGCTTTGTTTCTAGAATTGTGTCTGTTGAAGCAGTATTTCCAAGCTGTGGAGCTCATTTCTATCACGTGAGCTAGTTGGCAAATTCTTCCTTTGCAACCCCATTTCCATTTCTCCTTTCTTATCTTTCAACATTGACTCTTTGGGACCTAATATTGTTCCTTATGCCTACTATTTCAAGACTCGTAGTTTTTAGCTTAAATTTGACTAGCCAGCTATGGTAACTGAGTTGGAGGGATTTCTACATTTGGATCCTTGTTATTGCGGTGTGCTAAAACTTCTGTGTTTCTCTCTTTTTGTGTTTAGATTTGAATTTTGCAGATTGATTTTTTTTTCTGTTGTTGAGGATGTTTTGACCTTTGTTACTGTGTGCTTTGCATTTCTAGGATGTCGCCAAGTTTATTGGAAATATGGAAATCTTATGAAGTTTATCGATGTCAGTGAGATTAATTGGTAGCTTTAACATAAGCACGGGATCCTTTGCTATGCTGTTTAAGTAAATTTATTTGGTGGAGCAGGACCTTAGCTTAGATACACTTAGATGACCCCAAGATGATGGAAAGGATTTAAGGTGATGGATTGTAGTCGGTCTATGTTACTCCTTGCTAAGTTTTTACTATTTTCCTCTCAGTCGTTGGAGAGTTCCATCTTCTCAACTTTTAGAGAGTTCAAACATGATTCACTCATTCTAGTTCATCATTTTTCTCACTCTTTACATATTCCATATAATACCAGCTTCTGTGTTAATTCTAGCACTATGTTCATAACAGTTAATTGTGTCGATAATAACCTGGAGCAAATAAAGCTTCCGACTRCTCATGATGGGTTACTATAATCAGTTTCTAGGAGATCTATTTTGTGTGCCTTGTTACAAAACCTAATTAGTTGAGGCGGTTTAATATGATACACAGGATACATTTTTCTCATGTGCACATGATTAACTATGATTTTAAGGCATTCCTTTCTTGGTGTGGGATGCAAGACCATATTTTACGCGCTGAACCCACTTCTCCGATTTTCCTCTCTCTCTCTCTCTCTCTCTCTCTCTCTCTTTTTTCTGTTCTTTTCCTTTTTTTTTTTTTTTTTTTTGGGGTGTGATGCTGATGTAGGAGGTTTTTACTGGTAATTGAGTTAGATTCTTGAGATAGGTTCGAGGGATTCGTTTCAAGACCTTTATGTTTACATTTGTTCTTCAGGAGCTTCCTCCTTTGAAAAGTAGTACCTTTGTCGAACAAAGCAAGATACATATTGGTCTAGCACCAGTGATGCAGCCCCTGCATCAATCTTACTTGCACTTCTTGCAAGTTGGCTCTCAAGTCTTGCCTTSGCTTTTTAGACTTTCTTATAGGAATAGCTTGGGACTCCACACTCACAAGGATTCTGTTTCTATTTGCCAAATAATTTTTGGAACTTTATAAATCAAGAAACAGGTGTCTTGTCACAGATCTTCTTAGGATAGGGATTTTGGATGGAGTGGTCCTATGGTTGTCATGATTGGCAATAATCATTTTTCCATTGCCTAGAATTGTTTCTCCCAATAAGAGTCAACTTGCTTTTATGTTACAACTTGCCATCTGCTACCAAATTTGCTGGTCTAGACATCCCAGTTTATCAGACATATTGGATATTTCTAGTACCACGTGTGTGTGTGTGATCTTAGAGTTGTGAAAACCCTTTCAATAATTTGTGGATGTATTACTAAATTGAATTTATAAATATGAATGGAGCAATATGTAACATCTTATACCATCTTCTGTTCATGATTCTTCATCATTTTGCCAATCTTMATCCATTATGTACAACTTTAACCATGATATTTAGGTGGAACAGAAAAATCAATTGTTGATGCAGCTGCTGAACTTGCATTTCGCTGGCATAATGTTCATGTTTTTACTGCTCATCAGGCCAAAATGCATTTTTTTGTATTTGGTTTCGTTTCATGCTCATTAACATATTGTCACAGGTACCCCTTTACCTGTCAGCTCATATTTCCAAAGCAATAAAAATACAATTTTACATATAACGAGGAATGGAAAGTGGTTTACACTTCCTTTCGACTTGTTGCGGCTTTCCTTCATGATTCTGTATTTCTGCTATTAAGTGAACTATCTTTAACTGATTGTTGAAGGATGTCTCCTAGGTAGATAACTTAACTGATAACTCTCATGACTTTGTGTTTCATGCATTATCTTTTCTTTTCTTTTCTTTTCTTTTCTTTCTTTTTCCTTCAGATGGTGTGCTTTTTCTCTAGTTGTTAACAGGTATGCCTAAGAATGAGAGATTACCCCTGGAAATTTCATATTTTTATGATAAGCTATATCACCATTAGATATTGTTTAACGGACAAATGTCTACTCAGATGAGCAGGAGCTCAAGGCTCCAAACTTATATGGTAGGACAAAGWGTTGAAAATGAAAAAGACGTAGTTTGGTTAGTTGCTATTGGTAAGATGGAATTGGTTTAGAGATGTATAGTCAGTAGGGGAGAGGGAAAAAGAAAAGGRAAATCTTTTACGGCCTTGATTGAAGTATCTATAGGAAGATCAGTGTGCTCTTAGTTTGTTAATTCCTGGTTCTTCGTGAAGTCTGAATTTTTAACGAAATGTAGGGAACTCACAGAATGTAAGTTTTGAAACATATTGAATATGAAGAACATACTTTTATTATTACTATGCAATGAGATATATCCTGGATTAGCATACTGAATGTCTAGCTTGCTGCTAAAACATTGTTCGATAATGAATATGATGGATTGACWTCCCTCTTTCCTTTTTATTTTTTACTTTTTAGTTTCTTTTAATCTTTCTTTTATCTGATCTTGCCCTTTTTTCTTCAATGAGCAGAGGGATAGAGGCTTTGGAGTTTTGAATCCCTTTTCAGTGGAGCAGACATTTGTCCATTAGACTATAATCTAGTGGTGATCTTACTTATCATCAAAATATGAAATTTCAGATGGTGATCTTTCATTTTTAGGCATGTTCGTTAACATATCTGTTATCGCAGTATACATACAGTATTGGTTTCGTCCAGATTATATGATGCCTCGTCTCAGAGCATTATGCACGGTTGATATCTATAGGAATACAAATGAAATGTAATTAGATTTGTTATCTTGTATATTCTGCTGCAGGTATGTTGACAAGTAGAAGCTGAGGTGGAGGCAATTGGTTCACAATGGAGGCCTGTAACTGCATTGAGCCCCAATGGCCTGCTGACGAGTTATTGATGAGATACCAATATATATCAGATTTCTTTATAGCACTTGCTTATTTCTCCATCCCATTGGAGACATCTACTTTGTGAAGAAATCTGCAGTATTTCCATATAGATGGGTGCTTGTACAGTTTGGTGCATTTATAGTTCTTTGTGGAGCAACACATCTGATTAACTTGTGGACTTTTAGCATGCACTCAAGAACCGTTGCAGTAGTCATGGCTGCTGCAAAGGTTTTGACAGCTGTAGTCTCATGTGCAACAGCTCTAATGCTAGTACATATCATTCCTGACTTGTTAAGTGTCAAAACTAGGGAGCTTTTCTTGAAAAATAAGGCTGCTCAGCTAGGYCAAGAAATGGGCTTAATTCGTACACAGGAAGAAACTGGAAGACATGTTAGAATGTTAAACTCATGAAATCCGAAGCACTCTTGACAGGCATACTATACTAAAGACTACGCTTGTTGAGTTGGGAAGAACGTTGGATTTGGAAGAGTGTGCACTRTGGATGCCAACACGAAGTGGAGTGGAGCTTCAACTTTCATACACTCTTCATCACCAAAACCCGGTGGAGTTTACTGTGCCCATACAGCATCCTGTAATTAACCAAGTATTCAGCACAAACTGTGCAGTAAAAATATCACCAAATTCTCCTGTGGCAAAACTACGTCCTGCTGGAAAGTACTTGCCTGGAGAGGTAGTGGCTGTGCGGGTGCCACTGCTGCATCTCACTAATTTTCAAATAAATGCTTGGCCAGAACTTTCTACAAAATGGTATGCTCTCATGGTGTTGATGCTTCCTTCAGATAATGCAAGGCATTGGCATGTTCATGAGTTGGAGCTTGTGGAAGTGGTAGCTGACCAGGTTTGTGTTTCCCATCACTTGTGTTTCCCTCTTTACTTTGTGGCAGGCAACTTTTTGTGGAAATATTTCATAGGTTTAATTTCACTTTATTATCTTGTACTTTGAGGAGTACATTAAGATAAATTTTAACAGTGTCACATAGGTCCCTATAAAAAAATCAGCTAGATATAGTCTGGGCTCGTTTTGGTAAATGACTCAAATGACCATTAAGTATTCTATCTAAGTTCTCCTCCAACCTTGTTCTGGCGATGCTTTTCTTCTTCAGTTTTGTTAAGTTCTTTTTTTTTTTTCCTATTGAAACACATTATATACCTTCTCTATGTACAAATTCTATGAACATTATTTATGTAACTGAAATTTACAGATGACTTTCAATAAAACCATACTTTTTCCTTTTGTAAATAAGTTTTCTATTGATAAGTAGGAAAGATACCTCCGGCTAAAGCAATACAAAGACAAAAGATATGCTTAACATTACTCCTTTTGTCCAAAAATGATTTTCTTCACGTAATTTCCTATGAAATATAGGAGAATGGTCGATTGCTACCATCTTTTCATTTACCCCTTTTATTTGAGGATTACAGGCAAAACTTTCAAATGTTTAGAGCATTACAGAAATTGCTATATTGAGAAACTGGCGTGTAATTYTTTGCAAATCCTCTTGAAATGTAAAATTTACCAAATAAGGAATAAAAAGTTTCAAGTTCTAGTTTTTGTAATTGAGGTTAACAAAAGTTCATATTATTGGAGTCCAATTTGTGCATAGAATATTTTGTGGCAAATAAAAGAACTTCAAAAATTAGAGTAAAATCTCAGCAAAAGGAACTGGGGGAGAAGATTGGATATAATACTTTAGGGTTATTGTAGTCATTTGCAAACACAACATAGTGACATGTTTGGCTTGTTTCTTTTAGAGGGGCCTATTTGACGCCACTAAATTCTTGGTTACTGGATTGACGTAACCCCCACAGTACAGCTCACTAAAGTGGAACCATATCTTCTACAACAGACTTCTCTTGGAAATTCAGGTAGAAGCTTATGTTTGATTTCAATATTTGGAATTAGTCACATGGAAAGCATTTTCTGAAAGTAGGGCCAAAATTAAGTGTGGAGCTTGACATCACAGTGTGGTTTGTATGATTTGTCATGCTTTGCAATCTTTATCCATGTGAAAGTAGGGCCAAAATTAAGTTCTGAAATTATCTCCAAGTGGTCTCTAAATATTGACAGGGGGTTTAACTACACTATCTCACAGTTGGAATATAAGGATACTGATTTGCAGCATGTCCAAGTACAATTCTTTATTCAAGTCATCTCTTGGACCTAGCTTTTACAAAAGATATTACCCCAGCTTTTTTTGTTTTTTAAATGTCCATGTAATCTTTAAGTTATGATAGGAGGTTGAACTTGCTGGCATGCATTGTACTAATAAGTAATATTGGGGTCTTTGTGGAACAATAACAAGTTTTTATGCTTAAAGGCTAAATGTCAAATTCCACGCCTCTCTGCAAATTATTTTAGAAAATAGAGGGTTTTCCTTTGCTTTTCTTAGTGAAGATACTTTGAATTAGACTAAAAAGTGATTAAATTTGACCTGATTTTCGGAGATGCTTTATATATTGTCACTGTGATCAGGTGGCAGTTGCTCTTTCACATGCTGCAATTCGAGTCAATGAGAGCAAGGGATCTTCTCATGGACCAGAATATTTCCCTTGATTTGGCAAGAAGAGAAGCAGAGACTGCAGTTCGTGCTCGCAATGATTTCTTGGCAGTAATGAATCATGAAATGAGAACACCTATGCATGCAATTATTGCACTATCATTGTTGCTACAGGAAACTGATCTGACACCTGAACAACGTTTAATGGTTGAAATAATTCTCAAGAGCAGCAATCTTCTGGCTACCCTTATCAATGATGTCTTAAATCTTTCAAGACTTGAAGACGGCAGTCTTCAACTTGACATAGGAACTTTTAAAATTCATGCTCTCTTCAGGGAGGTATAATTTCTATTAATTCTAATCCATTTTCAATATCTTATTTTGTTTGCTAGATCAGCTCATATCTTGGTTCATGATTTTGGCTTATCGAGGTCTGTGCTTCTCCTTACAGGTTCTTCACTTGATAAAGCCTATTGCATCTGTGAAAAGGTTGTTCGTAACGCTGAGTTTGGCTCCAGATTTACCAGAATATTCCATTGGTGATGGAAAAAGGCTAATGCAGATCATGTTAAATGTTATTGGCAATGCTGTAAAATTTACAAAAGAGGGTGGCATCTCAATTAATGCCTTTGTTGCAAAATCAGATTCTTTAAGAAATCCACAAGCTCTGGATTTTTTTCCAGTTCTGAGTGATAATCATTTTTATCTTCGTGTACAGGTTTGTTTCTTATATGGTTATCCTYTCTCCCTCATGATYAAGTATTCTCCTGAAATGTTAACTATTTTTTTGTTGTTATGTAGGTAAAAGATACAGGATCAGGAATTAACCCCCAAGACATTCCTAAGCTATTCACTAAATTTGCACAAAGTCAGACACTGTCGGCTAGAAATTCTGGCAGTAGTGGTCTTGGTCTTGCAATTTGTAAAAGGTATATATATATATAGTTCTGCATATTTTCCAGCTCYGTAGCTCTATATCTGTTTCAGATAGAACTATCTGGTACTTTTGCTAAGAAAGAAATTTTGCTTACAACACAATATAATATGGAACCTTCTTTTCGCCATTTTTGGGCTATAGGTTTGTTAACCTCATGGAAGGGCAAATTTGGCTAGAAAGTGATGGTCTTGGCAAGGGTTGTACTGCTAATTTTATTGTAAAACTTGGGATTCCTGGGTGATTAAATGAAGCTAAGCTCCCACTTGTTTCCAGAGTTCCAGCCAATCATGTGCAGACAAACTTTCCTGGMCTCAAAAGTTCTGCTGATGGATGATTACGGGTGAGTCACTAGTGCACTGATTCCCTTTTTCCATCAATTCCTGTCCAATGAATAATTATTAATTCCATTGGTGGATGTCTTGTGGGGCAATAAGATTTTCCCCTCAAAGGAGCAATACCTATTCCCTGTGTCGTTGTGACAGGCGTAGAAATTGTTTTCTTTTTTATCTTTTACTTCCCATTTTTCTGTTGGAGAAGGTACAAGTTCAACTATGATGATTTAGGGCCGGTTGACAAAACTAAAGTGTGAACATGAAGTTCAAGTAATTTTTAACATTAAAATTTACTTTGTAATGTTTGAAGTGCTATTTGATAAAACTATTCATCAGTTACAAGTGAACCAATTAGGTGCGTATTAGATTAAGATTTTTTGATAATATTATTTAGAATAGTTAATATATTAAGCGTYTCTTAATCTCTATTATAAAGTTGAAGTGATAAAATTTTGACTTATCAATTAATACGTATGTTCAGATGTACGGGTTTAATAATATTATATCCATTAGACAAAATTAACCATATCATCTTTTCTATTCTTTTAAATAATTGAATATACTTAGGAAACTTATAAATTTAAAGGAAAAATTTGTAAAAATGATAGAATTTTGCTAAATGAGTTATCAAGTGCTCTAAAAAAATTCAGCTTTCGGATTYAGATGTTAGAAACTAAATTTTCAATGTTGGGAATTCAGCTACTTATTAGACTTAGGTTCAATTTCAATGTTCTGACCTTAGTTTCACTAAACGGGGCCTGGATTTGAATGCTAGATTTGTTAGAGCTTTTGTTAACCAATCTAGCACGACTCTGACTACTGTCATTTTTATATTTTTTTTCCTTTTTGCTTATTCGTTTGAATTTGTAAATTCTGTAAGGATTCTAAGTAATTTTAATGTTCGTGTATGGAGTAAAATATTTATTAATATGTAGATTTATCCATTGATTCTTATGAAAAAAGGATTTCCATTGTTAAGATGGTTTAGTTGCATTTGGCAAATAAAAGTGAAAATAAGTTTAATTTGTATTAAACTAAAGCTTATTCGTGATAAATATTAAGACGAAATCTTACCGCTTAAAATTTATAAAAGGATTTAAGAGGCATTTGAAATGTTAAGTTATTCCAAATTATAATAGCATATCGTCTTAATCTACTAAATTTGAGATGTTAAATCTCGTTATCTGATATGCCTTAGTCCGTATTAAAATTTCAGTTCTGTATACTCGATCTTATTTATGGACTTCAAGTGGTCAACTTTTTGCAATGACTGTCAGTGTGGTCTGTTATGCTAAATATAACTAAATGATTTGCTGTGATGCAGGGTTAGCAGAATGGTAACAAAAGGGCTGCTTGTGCATCTAGGATGTGACATAGAAACTGTCAGCTCTGGAGATGAGTGCTTGAAGGTTGTTACTAATGAACACATGGTGGTTTTCATGGATGTGAACATCCCTGGCATAGACATTTATGAAGTTGCAGTTCGGATACATGAAAAATTTTCAGAACGTCGTGATAGGCCTTTTGTAATTGCACTAACAGCAAACACAGATAGGGTGACAAAGGAAAACTGCTTGAGGGTTGGTATGGATGGGCTTATCCTAAAAACCTATTTCAGTAGATAAGATGAGAAGTGTTCTGTCTGAACTTTTGTACCATGGGATTTTACTGGAAGCTCAATAAATAGGAAGAAAGCTACTTTCAGCTCAAGGAGAACGCAACAAGGGAAACAGCAATACAAAATCTCATTCTTCCTTTTGTATATGATTGGAACTGCGCTGATAATTTGATGTGCAAAATGCAGGTTTCTGCATGCTTGTGCTCAAGTGATTGCTGAGCGATGATGATTATAAGAAATTGTGAAAATCTTTTAGAGAAAATTTTCCATTTAAGGGAAGTTTATGGATGCTTTCCGGTTATATGTTCTTGCAGTTGCAGGGGAATTAATAACCTGCTAGTGTCCCTTAACAATGATTCACTATAAAAAGAACTGATCTTAATACATTACCAAAGACATGGTAAAATATTTGATGSTATCAATTTATAGCAATATCTCTCCAACCAAGATTTCTCCTTTTGTAATGGGCAGTGGCACTAAATTCCGCAAAATTATGTTGTGATTTCCCATCCTCCTCTTCTCCTGCATACCCACAGGCTTTGAGAAACATTAATGCCTCATGTTCCTTGCAGTTCTGATTTGGTCTCTTCAATAAGTTTAGTTGACAGGGTTGCAGTATTCCGGACTGGACAATGACAGCCTCTTTTCCACATGCAAAAGCAAAGCAATTAATACAGGAAAAGTAATCAACAAATGTTGAGAACTAGAGGAGAATTGACATTTGATACTTTAAACCTTGCAACCTCTGATTTGACAAATCATCTGAACCGCATAAACAAAAAGGAGTTAAGAAATATAAAATGGATCAGCAGACACCAATGCATAGACATTTGCTACTAATCTATTTAAGCTATAAACTTTGTGATTTCAGATCAACACTCTATGCAACGTCAAGATTTACATTAATACACCACCTTTTACCCTCTTCCAKTAGCAGAATGCCTCTTTCCTTTTTTGCAGGAGGGATGAAACCATGGCTGCACATCCTGTTGTTAGATTGGATACAAAATGAAAACAGTAAAAACGAATCACAAAATAATAAGAAAACATCTTGGCCACGCAAATCTGTAGCACTGCTCATTATTCCAATAGTTTTAGAATACCCTCATAGGATTAAACGATTAAATTAAGCTTTTCCTGAAGCATAGGATGACATGAACAACAATAACATTAGTGAACGTTACATGAGATTCTCATCATATCTTACAAATTTTAACTTGAGTTCATTCAAATAGTACTATTATAGGTTTGTAGAGAAAATTGACGAAATCACCCTCTTGATTGAGATTATAAGATGGTCTAGTATAATTGTTCTTCACCTAATACAAATGTCTTCGATATTCTATGTTGATCATCACCAAAGTTTTTCTCCTCCGATAGTTGCAAAAGCAACTTATTAGTTAAAGGGTTTGACCTCCATCATGTATTCAAATAGTTGATGATCATCAAGAATCTAGAACATTTTAATTTGTTTTATCCTTTGAATACAATACAACTCGTTTATGATAATTATTTGATTTTAACTGCCTGAATGAGAGTTGAGGTTTACTTAGAAGGTTTTAATTTTTAGCAACAAAGTTTCATTATCTTTCCAAATTTTAAGAAAAAGAAAAGATTTTGAAATTAGTGGTTACTGTCAATTTATTTCTTTGTCATTGTGAACATATAGGGGACGCATTTTATACGTTATTAATGTTTCTCCTATATGCTTCCAGAAACCCCTATACCAAGGTGCCATGTACACCAAAAGTTCATTTCTATTCACCACCATGTACTAATCACAACCTCGAGTAGTTTCTTTGAGTAAATTAATTCATTGCTAGACTATTATCTCTTTATTTCTATCTAAGAAAAATCATTTCCAACAAACACCTCATCAGCCTGTTGAAGTCGTAAAGACCTTGTGAGGTTTACCCATGCTATTTAAATTTACACTTACTTGGATGCTAGCCTCTCTTTATGCAAATGTAATTACCTTTGTTTGGTTTCTTCTCCAAAGGCTGAAGTGACCTGTGATGTGAATGCATAGATAGTTTGTGGCATAAATTCTTTCTTTTATTTACTTCTTCTTGTCTTTTGKWGGGTTGGAGGCGGAAGAATGATTTGTTAAATTTTTCAATAATGTTACARCTACTCTATCTAGATTTCTAAAATTTTATGAAGGTAATTTGTCCTCTTATATATAATTTTTTATTTCTAAAAGCTTTCCTCGGTAGCTCCTTATGTATGTGATAGACTCGACCGTATGAATCATCTGTTAGTGAGTTCATTAGCTGTATGATCAAGATACTCTATCAATCATAGAAGTGCCAGTTTAAATTTTTAGTTTTAACATACTCAGATTTTGTGCAGGAGGAATTTCTTGCTATTGATAACCACTATTGACAAGTCAAGTCCACTGGTTCTGTGGTGTCAAAATCAAGTCAAAAAGCTATGTTTGTAGAGGCAGGGGGTGGTTTCAAGAAACGATAGATTTATGGCATGGGGGCTAAGTCTTCAAGGCTTAGAGCAGAGTATAGTCAGAGTTTAAGTGTTGGGATTTCATTGGAAATATCAAATGAAGCACTCAAGATAGAAATAATCCAATCCTAGGCTGAGCTTGAAAAGATGAAAAGGAAGAAAATATGGAAAAGAAAAAAAAAATGCTTGATGATGGAGAACCAAATTGAGTTTAACTGTAARTTGATGGAGCGCTTGGGATGGAATATGAAGATGATGTTGATGTTAATGTTGATGATGGTTTTGGTGATATTGTTCTAATGATGATGACAATGAGGAGGTCCATGCTCATGATACATCTATTTGATATTATGAGTCTACTTAGTTTTATCCTTATTGTATGACTATTAGTCTTTTGTTGAGATTCAAATTGCTATTAGGTTTTTTTGTTGAGATTCATATTACTATTAGTTTTTAATCTTATTATTCTGATGATGATAATTAGTCAGATGTGTTTTATGATTATTGAGATTTAGAATTTTATATAATTATAGTTCTGGTTTGTTCAGTTTTATTAGAATTATTTAGACTATGGATAATTATAACAGATAGAGAWTTGCAGCAAAATAAAAAAAATGGAGTCACAAAAATAGCGACTGATTAGCGACCACCAAATTATTCAAATTAGCCGCCGATCGATTGCAAAATACCAACCAGAAAAAATAAATTTAAATTAATCAGTAGTCGCAAATCGATCRCCAATTAGCAACTGATTATTGATCGCATCTCATATTTTATAATTAATTTTCAGTTTTATTATGTATTGAAATTTGTAAATTGATCGTAAATCAGCGACTGAATAGAGAACCAAACTAAATAATTTTTTATTTAAAAATAAAAGGTGGCACTAATTGGTGGCTAAATTAGCAACCGATTCTCTAATTTTTATTAATTATTTTTTGTGTGGCTTAATAATTTTTTCCTCAGTTAGCAAGGGGATTAGCGATTGTTTATCTTTGAGAGACTACCTTATATATTGGTCGCTAATTGACCACAACCACTTAAATTGCTACAAACAACTATTGGTCTCTTGGGTTAGCGACTGATATCGCAGTCGCTGTTTAGCTGTTTCTTTTTAGTGGTTAAGTTTCAATCATATTCCATAACGGTTGAAGCTCTGCTTTCTCTACTTAAGCCTATTTTGTGAAACTTTCAGATTCCAGTATGGGAATTGCTRCAATTATGGATCACCAAGGGATTCATACAGCAGGCTGGGGATATGACCTTGGAGGATGCAATAGAGGATTACTAGGGGACTTGGCTAACAAGAATTTGGTGGGGGAGAGGGGGGGGGGGGGGGGGGGGGGGAAGGTGGTCATATAGGTATATCTTTCAAGAGATCAAAACGTTTTAACTCAGCTAGGATACCTATGATACGTTGCATGACTTTTGCGAAAGAAGGCCACGAAAGAAAATATTTTCTAAGAGATCAAAAAGTTTAATTCAGCTACATTTTGGTATGAGCATCCCGCTTTGGGTACCTACTATCGCCATTGTATAAATTCTAATGTCTTAGGTTATGTTATTGCTAAACATGTGGTCAACATGTTCAATCATTCTTGAGTTTTGCAAAGAAAGAAATAACCTTAACCCTAGATCTCACCACAATTATTCCAAATGCCTTTAGATTTTTCAATGTGTTGGACATTAGATCAATTCTTTTCATTCGTTTTCCGAATGATCTACTTTTACTGGTTCTTTTAAAGTACATTGCTATTTGTTGCAACTTCAAGATACTTCCTTAAAGATGGYCAACTAAGAAACACGCAAACTCTTATAATTGAGACATTGTCCCGTACTCTTGAAATAAAAGTAAACATATGGAAGATGGTGTATGTCAAGAAAGTTCTACAATAATGAGCATATCATGACGTTTCCAACAAACATAACCATAAAGGTTTTCAATGATCTGTTTTAAAGTCTACCATAAATATCATAATATGTGCACTTAATTCTTTCTAAATAATGTGTGTAAATACATCATCTTAACGTTATCTAATGCAACATTTGTTCCACATTTGAACAAACGACATTATATGTGCAATTGAAAGGACATTTATGAACGACATTTTTCATGATGTGTTGGCAAAAAACTAATATCTCTCAACATTTCATTATGTTGGTTAGAATGTTGCAACAAAACATCATCAGTGCCGAAATATGTAGACGATATTTCACCTTTAATTGTCTTAAAACTAGATATGACGACATTTGTACAACATTTTCTAGATATCGTTATATATGGAATTGATGCAATATTTAAGATGACATTGCTCTGTGTTGGCATAAACGCATTTTATGCCAATAGTTATATATATTGGTTTGAAATGTATATATTGGAATAAAATGTAGTAAGAAATCACAATTTAAGGCGACATTTCACTTTAATTCACTTTAACACTAGATAAGATGCTATTTGTATAATATTTTTAAAATGTAGTTATATGTCAAATTGAGACAATATTTAAAATCGACATTTGCACTACATGTTGTTATAAATACATTTTATGCCAATATTTTATATATGATGCTRTGAAATGTCATAAGAAATCATAAATTTTTGAGGGTACATCTAGACGACATTTTATATTTAGACGCCTTAACACTATAAGATGACATTCGTACAATATTTCTAAAATGTCGTTATATGTGGAATCGAGATGACATTTAAGGCTATATTTGCATTATTATTGGAATAAATACATTTTAAATCAACCTCCAGTCATATAACAAACATTCCATTTGGACAAGTTTCATTCCATTTGATTCCCAACTAAAAACACTGTTCATGCTGCAAACATTTTTTGGCAGGAAAGTTCCCACAATCGTCAAATTGAGGATTTTATAAGCTACAATATTTATGTAGTTGAAAGTGCAGCATCAAGTTATTTAAATATATTAATATTCCACCTCAGCAAAATAACTCAAGATGACAGTTTAACCAACCGAAGTTAGAAGGTGTTCAAAATTTCTACATCTAAGAGCCATAAAGGAAAAAAGAACGACACTGGGTTTAGATAATTATAGGATACTCGACTAGTATCTACAAGATTAGATAAGTATTAAAAAGGTTCAAGTCTCAAATATAGCTACTAAATTTTGATTTTTCCATTAAGAACTTAGGTAACAGAGTCCTAACCTATTACAGAAAGACTTTTTACAAGCCTTCGCATGGAAAAGAGCTWAGCAAGTCTTCTATATCCCAACTCGTCCAATCTACATACTCATCCAGAAAACCTTCATCATTATGTCCGTCCAATATAAGAGAGCATTCATGGTTTCCCTCCCTAACGTTCACCATGTTTGGCAAGTCATCCATGACTCGAGTGGATTGTATTGTAACATTTAATCCTTCTTGACTTTGGCTTTTCAATTTCTTTTTTGAAAGTGGATTTCATCTCCAAAAGAAAGCTTCGATTTACAAAATTCTTGAACAGCTTTCTTTGTACCCATGACATTTCAACATGCATAATCTTCATCCTGTGAAGGTGGCTTAGATTTGCAAAGCTTACAAATAACATAATCAGTGAATATTCTTTGAGTGAGTATTCATGCATTAACCGATGACCTTCAATCTTTTGCACATGAATCTAACCTCAAAATTAAACATCTTCATGCACCCTAAAATTTGTCCTTTCTTATTCTTAATATCTTTACCACTTGTTTCTCTATTCCAAGTGCCGCAACCTGCTATTCTTGCAATTCATTTTTCGCTAATATGTTTCAGCTTGGTGAAGATATGGATATTTTTCTTTAGTCCCTTTCTTCCCATCTCCACCTTCAATCTCCCATGGATCATTATTGTCAAAAATTTCCCATTGGGTTGTATCGGGATGGGGTTGCATCTGAACCGTAAAGAGTTTTCTCAACCATGAAAGGCGTAGGATTAGCCTCTCCTGCTGCCTTTTAACTTGAGCAACAGGAAGAGTTCTTTATGTAAATTAAGACCGATAACAGGGAAGCTATCCATGCATGGACTTCAAAAACTCAATCTTGGTTTCTTGCTTAAACTTGGCGTTTCTTGCTTAAACTTCCTTTTCAAGAAGAATTTTGACAGATTTGAGGAGAGAATGTGTATGCTTGTTGCGTGGGATGTACTCATGTATAATAGTGGAAACTTARCTTTATATAAGTCTATATAATTTGTAATTGCATGCTGAATTTAGAAAGATTTCTTAGATAAGTGATGGACGCATGCTGATTTTTAGGATACATATCTATTCAAGTGTAGATATATATGAAACTAACAACTCATTAATGCAGAAGTAACTTACAACTGAGTTCACATATCTATTCAAATCTAACAATTCATTAACGGCTTCTTGTGGTAAAAAGAAAGAAAAAAGGGGTAAAAAGAGGGGGCGAGCTCTGGTTTGAAAGGAAAACTTAATATAGTCTTACTAATGTTTATTTAAAATGATGTATTCTCTCATTTTCATGATTTAAAATAAATTAAAATGTCGGGTTTCTTGAAAATAATATATACTAATGTTGCTACATGAATGCGTCCCACTGGGTATATATTCATGGTTGAAAAAAAAAAAACTCATAAATATCGTAACATCAATTTTTTCAAAAGACAATATTATAACTTTTGTATATCAAATACTATATAAATAAAGGTAATCAAATTTTCTCGAAAAATCAAGAAAAACGAAGAAAAGAAAAGTTGGTTGTTAAGTTAAGAAAGTTGTTTAATTTAGATTGGTCAAGTAATATATTCCTAATTTGAAGAGAGTTTATTACTTTGTAGAGTTTGAAGAGAGTTTAAACTTTCCTAATTTATATGCCTCGTGTCAAATTTAAATTAGTCTCACAAATATTAAAATATCGAGTTTGAATAGAAACAAGGACATATAATACAAAATATTCTCTCATGAAAAATTATATATGAATTAATAAATAGTCAAATATGCTAGCTCATATAGAATGGCAGGCTTTGATTGGATAATTTGATACGATGCATATTTTTAATCTCCTCAAATCTTCTAACAAATGTGATCAATTTTTTCCTAATCTAGGAAGGCTTTTCACATACAACATGGAAGTTTGAAGATATAACGAAGTTTTATTAGTCAATTTAACCCTCTCCTAAATTAGTGCATTGTTTTCAATTGAGACACTTACACAAAAAAAAAAAAAAAAAAAAAAAAAAGAGTACTTATTAAGTGAAAAATATGTCATCATTAATTTTAATTTTAAAAAAAATATCATTCAACCTACAAGATCAATCTCTTTCTTTTCATTTTATCTTTTCTTCCAATATAATTAATTATATTTAATAAATAAAGTAAATATATCATTTTAATAATAATTTTAGGTTAATTTATCATTTCTCTTTCATTGTGACATTCTTTAAGGAAAAAACAGAGATTCATAATTTTCTAGGTTTTCCTAAAATATTCCAGAAATCCATGAAGGAGTCAAGAGTCTTAGATGATTCTAGCTGAGCAACAATGTTTCTGGTCACTCATGCACTGCGTGAYACTGGTGTAACTTTTTATTCTTTTTCCCATTTGGCACTCCTTACCTAATCTTTGAATATGAAAAGAAAAACATCTACTTTCCCAGAGAAAGTCTCATTTACTTGAGCATCAAACCTTGGACGGGCGAAACTAGTTTGGAATGTCAGCTTTCCAATAAAATTTTGTTCTTACAAATGCGTAAAATGCCTTTTTCATCCTAAGAAGGTTATATTTTTTTCTCGAATTTTCTCATGTAAAACCATTTCCAATCTATATGAATCATGTTTAACATGTTAATAAACTAAGGATCATCAACTAAACTATCTTGATCAAGAATTGAGATGCAGAATGTAACACCTCCAAATCAAGAACTGTCCTAAGTCRAGAGTATTACATTTTCTTACTCATAAAACAATCAACTACTATAGGAAATAAAAGAAGCCCTAATCCTTGTCAAAACGTTTTATAAAAATTCGACAGAGTTTCCTCTTTAATTTCAATAACTATACCTTGCATGCATTCAAAAGGTTCTCAACATTTTCAACATCCATTAACAACTTGCATTCCAACCCAATAAACATCCAATATAATGAGTAATGTCCTCCCACAAATCTTATACCAACCTATCACTTATTCAAACTGAAATTTGAAGAAATCAAAAGAATTTAAAGCACTATTAGCTAATCCAAATAAGAAATGTCTTTAGCTAAACTAAATAGAAAATATCCTAATGATACACAAAAACCATTCTAGTCAACCTGTAATACCCGAGATTTAGTTTCTGTTTTTCTTTTCGAACTATATATATATACATACAATTTATGTTCTAATCCACTAATTAGATTGTATTCATGATTGTTAGTAAATTGATTAATTTACGGTGAAAAGACTTGGAGGCCGTAACGTTTGATGTGCCAATCAGAAATAAATAATTATTTCCTTGATTTATTATTTGTTAAGCGTTAATATGTGAGTATGTTTATTTAAAGGTGAAATTTTATCACTTTACTTTTATTAGAAGTCTTAGTTAATTAATTTAGACTTGACCTGTTAGAGCCTGTCCTCTTCTTATTCAAATCTAAAATCGGATTTGGAGTTCGATTTTGGGCCAGAAGAAAACTACTAGATTTTAATTTAGTTGGCTTAGTAGGTTAAGTAATAAAAATGATCCACGAAGAAATTTTAGTTATGATTAAATTATCTTTCAAAATATATATATATATATATGACCTGAAGAAGATGACTGTTCATCTTCTTCCTCAAACATAAAACCTAACTCCTCCACCATCGCCCCCTCCTCCCTCTGCCCTCACCGATGCTGACCTTTCCATTCTCTCTCTCTCTCTCTCTCTCTCTCTCTCTCTCCCCTCTTCTCTACCGGTGTTGAATGCCACTCTATCTCCTCTATTCTCGTCAAGCGACCAGACGACCAGGTGCCCAGACGCCCAGCGACCAGGTGCCCAGAAGCCCAGCAACCAGGCCCCCAGGTGCCCAGGTGACCCGATGACCAGGCGCCTAGGGGACTAGGCGACCAGGCACCGTGCACCGTTACAGTCTTGCTTTCTCTCTCTCTCTCTCTCTCTCTCTCTCTCTCTCTCTCTCCCCTCTTCTCTACCGGTGTTGAATGCCACTCTATCTCCTCTATTCTCGTCAAGCGACCAGACGACCAGGTGCCCAGACGCCCAGCGACCAGGTGCCCAGAAGCCCAGCAACCAGGCCCCCAGGTGCCCAGGTGACCCGATAACCAGGCGCCTAGGGGACTAGGCGACCAGGCACCGTGCACCGTTACAGTCTTGCTTTCTTTACAGTCTTGCTTAATATGCTTTCTTAATTACCATAGTTTCTTTAAATTTCGTTGTTCTTTGTTGAGTGAAAATTTGTTCTAGATGATATTTAGTCGGGAGACTGGAGAATATGAAATAGCCAGGAGACTGGCAAATTTGAATGATATTTTCACTAAGCCTCTAAATGGAACTCAGTTTGATTATCTTTATAGCAAGTTAGGCATTATTAACATCTATACTCCAACTGATAATAGTGATTGATTAGGACATAACCAGGTACGTTCCTATTATGATAGTTTAGGTA
Source organism: Rhazya stricta (assembly GCA_001752375.1). Taxonomy (NCBI): domain Eukaryota; kingdom Viridiplantae; phylum Streptophyta; class Magnoliopsida; order Gentianales; family Apocynaceae; genus Rhazya; species Rhazya stricta. The sequence goes on from MEJB01000105.1 coordinate 2,769,118, forward strand.
CTTCCGTATTATGGGATTCCTACTTAGTATAGTTGTCTTATATAATCAATAAGAGATAAGAGAAACACAYAAGAGGAAATTCCGACAATTCTGTTTTACATGTTTTAAATGTCAATTTGGGTTATCAAACATTTTGAATGTCGTCATTTTAGTTGACTAGAAAATATCCACCTGTTGATTGTTTGGAAAAAAAATGTAATTTGATTCTTTTTCATTTAGATATTTGGCTTTAGAAAAATAATATTCTCGAATCAATTAACCGCTTTCAAATATAGGAATATTCATTTGAATCGGAGGAAGAAATTTCCATAAATGAGAGATTTTACTTACTATAGTACTAGTTACTTAAGGTTGTCAATCAGGTTGGATAAGTTGGGTTTGGCCAAACTCGAGCTCAACTCAGCTTAGACTAGGGTAAGCTAGGGCTAAGTTCAGGCTTAGCACGACTTTGAAAAAAAACTTAAAAATTTAAAGATAAAAGAACAAATTAAAAAATAAAAAAACACTCAAACATGAAAGTTGAAACATAAATTAATAAAATCCAAATAAATTAGATATCATGGTTTACTCCAAACAAAATAAAAATTATAAACATCATTCATGATTTAACAATAAAATATAAAACAAACCAAATATAATTTCTTACACCAATACCAAGTAAAAGAAATATCATAAAAGTAATTTTCAACGCCAATGAAAAATATAGTATATAAGCCAGATCTAAATAAAAAAATAAAATTTAATATTGAATTTTTTGGGGGGAAAAAAGCAATATATATATATATATAAGTTTCAGGCTCATCGAACTTGAGCAAACCTAAGCCTTAACTTGGTCAAAATTGATTTTGGGCTCAAAAAGTTCGGCTAAGCGGGCTGAGTTTTGATCGTTGCGAGACTATTGACAATTACTTTTCGATGTAAAACATAAAAAAGTTCCCTTGTACACTAGGATTCATAGTCCTTAGTTCATCTCTTTGCATTCCCATAATTCCCTTCAATTTTTTCTATTTTTAATTCAATTTCATTGCTGTTTTTTTTTTTTTTAAATAGTTGATACTAAACTCATTATAGAAAGAAAAAGTTTAATTGTAAAAGTCAAACAACCAACTAATTGTAAAAATCAAATAACTTATAACATGAAAAATAGAACATCAAATTTGTAAACCTCATGGTAATTATCCTATAGCTTACTCTAGTTTTTTATACTGATTTATCCTAACATYGTGTATGAATATCTATAGGAACACTAAACAAGCCTATTGGATATAAAAATCTCTATGAAACCTCAATTGATGATATTCAAGTCAATCGAGAAGGGATCTAGATCTTCTATAGGTTATTTCCTAAGTATATAGGTCTTATTGGTTTTTCTTTTATCTACTTAGACTTAGGCTTGATTTACTTTGACAATGCTTTTGAATCCTTGCACAAAATCTTCTTTGAAATATGTTTCAAATGTTTTTAAAGTTTGTTCTTTGGGGAAAATATAGGTGTTTAACTTACAAAACTATTTAAGACCTTTAAAGTATTAATGGAAGTGAATCCAAGGTATTTATACACTTTGGACTCATGACCCTCTTACTTCTACCATCCTAAATGCAAACATTGTAAGTCTGAAATCCTTCAATGAAAGTTTGAGTAGGACATGATTATAATTTGACCATCTTAAGGTCTTAATGACTGTATATGAATTTAGTTTAGACCSAGAATTTGTGCACGTTTGAAAGTAGTTAATATTAAGTATGAATTCCTTCTGGTGAGACCTCGGATAATGTCTGATGGAAAATTGGACGTCTGAAAGTCTCCGTACATGTCCATCCCAAGGACACTTCGAACTAATGGTATGGATGTCCAAAGATCCTTGTGGCTGAGTCTAATATCCCTTCAGTGAGGGTTTAGATGATGCTTCACCCTGACTCTGATTCAACCATTCGAACTAGACAGGTTTTTTGATAACCGGCTCTTTTTCAAACTGTTACAACAAGAGGTCTAAAAGGGACTTTGGAAACTTTTTCAAACATCGACTCTGAGATTTTAAGAACATTAAGTTAAGAAACAATCTTGAAAAGCTATATTTAACTAATCAATTCTAAAAGTGCAAGGAATCTATTAACTTATCTTTGTGAAATTAAATCCCAAGATCTTTATTGTCTTTAAAAGTTAAATATTATAAATAACTTTATCTCTACTTTTGAGAACTTAAAAGTCTATATTGAAAGGTGAATCTTAAGGAATTAGATGGCTCTTGTGTTGTAAAACCTATTTGTGGGTGAATCCTTCTATTTGTTGTAAAAGTCTTTAAGACTTTTGTTAGTGGATCTGAAAATCTATGGGTGTGACCCAAAATAGTGAATATAGATTTTAAAAAAAATCAAACTACTACAAATCTTATGTCTATTGAGTATTTTCTTCCTTTTATTAATTGCTTGTATTCTCATTGATTTTCATAGAATTTATTTCTCATAAATACACGTAGCATTTATTGCACCTACCAAGTGTTTGATATTTTTACTCAAATGGTGAAATCTTAATATTTATTGCAAAAAGTTTTTGAAACCTMATTTATCCCCTCTGGATACATTTTAATTGGTATTAGAGCAAAGACTTTTACTTAAAGGATTGACATCTTAGAGGAAAAGATTCGTGGCTTCTTCTTCTTTAAATAGCTACGAGGGCACCAACTACAACTTTCTGAAAACTCATATGTGTATTTATATATCTTTCGCGAACTATGACTTATGGAACATTGTTCATAATGGTCATATGTGTCTTTTAAGGTTCTTGATGATTCTAAACTTTCGAAGGTTGAAAATAAGTTAAATGATGATAACATGAAGAAGAAGACTCTTAACTTCCAAGCAATAAATATCCTAAAAGACCCACTTTTACTCTATTTCATATCCCCTTCTTAGAAGACAATTTTGTCCTAGTATCAAAGTAAAGTAGGATCTTACATAAAGTTGGAATATAATATATAAAAGTTTAGTACCTTTTAGCCGAATTGAGATATCAAATTCTTGAGTTGCCACTTTTAGATTTCTATTCCTAATATCAAACACAAGTCCTCCTTAATTATCTTATTTTGAAGCCACAAATTCTCATGACATACCATTTTCTAACTAATCTCATTTTGAAGGCTGATAWATGTTGAAGATTGTCAAATATCATGCAAAGAGCCAATTTRGGTTGTTTCCTTATATAGAAGATTGTATGGGTTCATAGAGATTGAATCAAAGACTGTACATGATTTTTCATTAAAAAAATGATCGTATAGTATTTCTGGGAACTTATTAAGGAACTTAGTAGGGATTCTACCCCTATTTATACTATGCACTCCATTGGCCTAAATGATGTGAATGAAAAACCCCTTTACCATATGTGTTTCCATGGTATAAGAGTCAAACAAGGTTCCGAAAACATTTGCCAGCCAAACTCGAAAAAGTCATCCAAATGTTTTAACTCATAAAGCCACAAATAATTCTGCTGCCTCAATTCATTTCCTTCTCTGTGTCCATGTTTCTTAATTTTCTCAATTAAGTTGCTTGTTTCTCATTTTTATGATGAGTGAACCCACTAAATCCTCTGGAACTAAATCTATTCCAATTTTGGTTCAGTCCAAAGGTGCCTTTAATATTGGCATCCAACTTACTGACACAAATATTAAACATATGAATACTTTGAACTTAATTTGTTAAATTAATTTTAGAACCTCACGTTCTCTTCATAGAACCTCTGTTGATGGTTTATCAGATTTCCAGTACCTGCCAAATACCAAACCTATTGATTTAGATTTATCTAAAGATAAATTTTTTGTCTGTATATTAACTGCTAAAGTCTTTAATATGTTTTCATCAGTTAAGTCTATAGTAAAGTTCGGATAACAATTACTATATACTGGACCATTAACTATATTCGATTCAAGAACATCTAATAAAGAATGTTCAAACTTAGTATGTCTAGCACCTCTTAACATAATTAATATTGGAATATCTAATCCTAATCTAAACATAGGCTTAACAGCAATCTGTACCAATCCTATATGTAAAAATCTATATTTTTTCTATGTTGTAATATATCTGTTTAGACAACAAACAAAGAGTTTCACATTCATTTCGTATAGAAAATGTATGCTCAAAAGTCTTAATAGCATAATCAACAAGCATATCAAAAGAACCTTTCTGATAAAAAGTAGAAACATTAATTTTAGATATACTCCAATTATGTAAATCTTGTTCAATCTTTGCTATATTTAATTCTACAGTATTAATTTCAGATGAATCTGGGTTTAAATCAGATTCAGACCTAAGTTCAGAATCTTCTACAGATTTTCCTTTAAACAAATTCAAAGCTTTAGACATTRTTTTATCACAATTTTACTTACTGTAATCTCAAGAATTTCTCTTCAGAAGTCTTGCCCGGACCACTCACCGGGATCACCTCTTCTGGGCTGACCGACGGACTTATTGAGCTGACCAACGGACGTTATCTTCATCAGAGATTCTATTGATTCCAGCGAAGTAGATTAATATAAAATAATGTTTAAAGTAAGAAATTGTTTAGAAGAAAATTGTAAAATTTTCTAAAACTTTAGCTCTGATACCAATTCTATACACCAGGATCTGTTTTAGAAAATTTCTATTTAGCAGGTACTGGAAATCTGATAAACCAGCAACAGAGGTTCTAAGGAGAGAACTTGAGGCCAATATACCATGCTAAACAACTGTAGTAAGAGTATAAGAAAACTATTTGAAAGATCAAAGAAAACATCTTACGTTGAGGGATGCAGAGAGTTGTTCAAATTGGCTAAGGTTTCAAGCCTTGCCTTCTTTCATTCATTCATTCTATTTATAGAGTTACATGTATTTGAATTCTAGTACAATAGTTGTAAAAGATAAGATAAGATCGAATCTCTTCACATGGTCTTTTTCTTTATGTCATTCTCTATCTGCCATTTATCTTTACTCTTCATCAGTTGAGAATCTTCAGCTTTAATCACATGAGTCTATTCAGGAATCTTTCATCTTTCTATCACATCATTCTTTTTCAAAAATATTGTGGAGGTATCTGTGCATTGGGTCCTCTGAAAGGGTCATAGTCTTCTGTTGATGAATGTCTAGGTGAGTCTTCATCTTTTATCRGATCAGCATACATCTTTTCAAGATTCTTTTTCATTTCATCCAGCTCTTTCTTCTTTTCAGCTTTGCTTTGTTAACTTGAAGTAGATCATTTATTTTTCTATTCAGTTCTCTTTGATTCATCAAATTGTACCTATCATTTGATGCATACATTTCTGGTCAAAACAGTCTATCCATAGTGATTGTTTCCTTTGGAATATTGCCAAACAAGAATCCAAGGAAACTTTGTCATAAAGAAAAATATAATCTCTTTTTCTATATCAGAAGTAAACTTCGAAGGCATCTTCATGAAACTTTCATATCTCTGATAAATTTTTGGAGGTAAAATTTCTGAAGTAACTCCAAATCTATCCCATCAGGTATAGAACCATTTAGGAATAGGACTTGGAACATTTGTCTTGATCTGAATAAACCATGAATGGGTATATGGTCTGATCAGAAAAAAGTTTGTCCATGCATGAATATAATCAAAATAATTGAATGTAAAGGGCTTCATGTTAAGTGCTATAGGAAATGCTATCGGTGYAGTCAATGCAGAAGTTTTCCATGCTTTAGGAGATAATATATGTAGTATTCTAACTTTGGAGTAAGCAAGTCTTTCRCAGCCAGGCTTTTCTCTATCTGGTTGCATGGCATGTTGTACTTCTTTAGATTTAGTAAATATCAAAATAGCTTCATACCATTCTTTTGTTTTAAGTGGGTTTGTGGAAATATAATGAAAATCTGAGTAAAAATATGTAGAGAATATATCTTTAGAACTTAGCTCTTCATGTTCTTTTTCTAGTGTAATAATCTCTATTGGAGCTTTCTCAAACCATTCACCAGGCTTGGTTTGAGTTTTTGTAGTAGTGTTTGGGGAAGAAGTGGAAGGTAATGAAGGGAACTCAACTAATCTAGAATGTAGAGCTTTTTTATAATTTGTAGGAGAGTTAGTATGTTCAAATTGATGGTTCTGTTTACATATCTGGTTTGGATCGGTGAAGGAGGAGTGTTGGTTAAGGGTAAGAATCGATTCTGTTGTATAGGGGTTGGAGTTCGTGGTCTGGAAGGTTGACTACGACTCATGCTTGGCCTGTAAAAATTCATGTGTCAGATAATCTGGCAAAGAATTATCTTTTCCTTTAATATATTCAATAGTAAAATCAAATACAGAGAGTATGGCTTGCCATCTAGTAAATATTTGTTTAGAAACTAGATTTTTAACATCTTTTTCTAAAACATCTTTTACAGATTTACAATCAATTCTTAATAAAAATGATTTGTTTATTAAATCATTTTGAAATTTTGTAATACATAAAACTATTGATAAAATTTCCCTTTTAATAGTAAAATAGTTTTTCTGTGAAGAAATCCAAATACCTGAGTGGTATCTTACCAACTGTTCTGTAGTAGAATTAGGTAATCTCTGTTTAAGGATATTGCCATAGCCAAGCTCAGAAGCATCCATTTCAACTATCATGTAGGCGTCCGGGTGTGGAATTCCCAAACAAGGCAAACTTTTAATTAATTCTTTAACTTTTTTAACTGTAGTAGTTTGTTCTTCAGTCCAAGATGCTCCATTCTTTCTAAGTCTTTTATATAAAGGTTCAACTATTATTCTTAAATTCTTAATGAAATCAGAAACATAGTTTAAACAACCTAAAAATCTTTGCAACTGCTATTTATCTATTATTTCATGAGGAAATTTATCAGCAAAATCTATTACTCTACAAATAGATTTATATATACCTTGACTTAGTTCATGTCCTACAAATCTACAAATTGTTTGGAATAATTTCAACTTAGATGCAGATAGTACTAAACCATTTCTCTTAATAGTTTTAAAAAAATATATTTAAATGTTTAAAATGTTGTTCTATAGATTTAAAGAATACAAGCACATCATCAATATAAACTATACAAAAATCAGTATAAGCATTCATCATATTTTGAAATTCTGAAGGAGCGTTTTTTAAACCAAAAGGCATAACATTCCATTCATAATGTCCAAAAGGTACTGTAAAAACAGTTTTATATTTTCTATCCTGTTCAGCTATCTRGATTTGCCTAAATCCAGATTTTAAATGAAATTTAGAATATAAATTTGATCCAAAAGTTCTTTTTAATAAATCTCTTTTATTAGAGATTGGATACCTAATCCATTGTAAAGCTTTATTTAATGGCTTATAATTTATAACTAATCTTGGAGCTCCACGCTCTTTCTCTGCTGCATTGTTTACATAAAATGCTGCACAACTCCAATGAGACTTAGAAGGTCTAATTAATTTCTTTTCTAATAAAGTTTCTATTTCCTTTTTACAATATTCTAATAATTCAAAATTCATTTGTATAGGCCTAGCTTTAGTAGGTATATYTTTATCTGTAAATCCGTTTTCATATGTTAACTAACTATATGTTTCTTTCTATCCCAGAAATCATTAGGTAAATCAGAACAAACTTCTTTAAGCAATAATTCTTCAAAATCTTTTATTTATTTTTTAATCTTTTCTGTTTCTAATAACTATTTTATTTTTTCTATTTTAATCTCTTCTTGTAAATAGTTTATTTGTTTACTTATAGAATTTATCCTTTTACTAATTGTGGAGTCCTTTAAATCATTTATTTCATGCTGTAAATCAGATATAGTAATCTTATTTTCTTGTTTAAATTTAGATGTTATTTCATTAAGACTGAATGGTTTAATTTCTTGTTTATGTATATGGGTTATAATTAAATCTTTTAGTTTTAACAAATATTCTGTTTTAATATCTCTATCTTCAATTTTATCTATTAATTCTAAGAAAAATTTCTTATCTRAAGAGGAAATTACATTTATAATAGGGTACAAATTTCTATACTATATATATACAATCTTCATCTGATTCATTTTCTGAAGAACTATCTAATAATTCACTTATCTGTATATCGGTTTCAAATTCTTTAGAACTAATTATATCTTCGTCTATTTGTTCATGATCTATTATTTCTAACAATTATTTTTTAATACTTTCTTCTAATTCTAAATTGTTTACTTTATCTTTTAATGTACAATTCTTTGATGTATTATAGCATTTAATATTACTCATAGTTTTTGAACTACTGGGTTTAGAATATTTTGATGAACTCTTTTGTTGTTAAACTACTCTTTGGTTTAGAAAATATTTTTCTAGAAGACATATATTTAGGCTTTCTATATTCTTTATCTATTTTAGATTTCTTTTTAATTTTCTTTTTAATTCTATTAGACGGAGCACTAACTTTCTCTATTGTAATAGCAAATTGTTCACAAAATCCTCCTAATTCTTTATATAATAAACTATTTTCATGTTGTATTCTATTTACTAATTTTAGATCATTACAAAGTCCTAATCCTGTATTATTCACATAATTTATTATATCTCAATATGTTAAAGTTTGATGAGGTATTTCTCCATTATTAGCTTCTCTAATTTTTGTTCTAGCTTTTTTAGCAAATAATTTAGGTAATCCTGCTAAAAATCTTTCTTTCCAAAATATAAAGCTAGCATCTAGTCTAAGCATTAACTTATTTAAAAATATATCTTTATACCATCTAAAATCATRTAATCTAGGGCATCTTAAATTTATTAATATTTCAGAACTTCTTTGTTGAAACTTCTCTGGATTTCCTAAGAAATGTTTACATATAGCAAATATTAATGTATTAGTAACATCTGGTATATTAGTAAATGATGTAACTATTTGTCCAAGTTGAGATGTAGATTCGTGTGCATTAGTTATTACTTGTTTAGTTGCTCTTCTAATATTTATTCTATCATTTTCAGTTAACATATTATCCCATCATCCTTTTAATATTCCAGTAAATCCTAAAATAATCATTTCTGCAGCTTCTATATCAAATTTTCCTACAGATTTATATGCTGAAATAGCTATTCCCATTTCATTTAATAAACTATATATTTGAAATTTAGTTAATCCATCTAAATTCCAATCTTATAAAGTATCTGAATTATAATGAAATTGTCCTCTTACTTCTTCAAATTATACATCTGGAAAAGAAGGTCTAGGATAATAATTTTTTGTYTTACTATAAGTTCTTCCAGTTGTATATTTTTTCATATTTAATTTATTTATGCTTAATTCATCTATTTCATTTTCTGTTTGATTATCTTCTTTTGTAATAACATTATTAATATTTTTTCCCTTATCTAAATTTAAATTTTCTAATTTTTTAGTTATTTCTTTAAGTAAAGCAGAATCATTTTTTATTGTAAAAGATTGTGGATTTTCTATCTTAAATAAAGGTTGCTCAGGATTAATCTTTTGTGGAGGCTTATTAATCGAAGGACTATCTAATTTACTTACCTGTTCAGACAAATTATGTAATTTTTTATTAGTATAATTATTTTATTGATATATTTTATCTATATCTCGCAAAGTTGGCTGTGAATCTTCTTTTCTATTTTTAGATACTATCTTAAATGGACTAGCTATTATATTATTTCCGTCTATATTTAACATAATTTCTTCTAAAGGTAGATTTACAGAACTAACAGTTTTTCCTGAAGTAGTATTCCAATTCTGTAATGTATTTACTTCATTATTATGTTTTTTCCATTGTTCTTGGTTTTTTAAATATCTTTCTAACCAACTGAAAAATTCTAAATGAATATGTAGCCTATTCATTTCATCATACCATTTTTCTCTTATATCATCCCTTTCCCGGGGGGGTGTGGGGGGGAGGGAATTTTTAAAAAACCAGTCTCTTTTTTCAGTTTTTTCTAGATCATAAAATCATTTTCTTAATAAATCTTTATTAATTTGCCAATTTGTACTCATAATCATATTTGATGCAGGGGGTCAATCAGGTACCATTTGACTTGCAGTCGGACTATATTCGGATGTAGACTCTCTCATACTTTGTGATCTAAAAGAATATATTGGTTGAGGAATAGTTTTATCAAAATCTACACTATATAATTTTGTTTTATCTTCTCTTGCTGAAGATGTTTTAGCAAATCTACTAGAAAATTGTCTTTTAGTAAAACTTAATTCTATTGATTCATTGTTATATTCAGTAATATTTGATAGTCTTCTTGATTCAATTCTATTTTCTGGTCTCTAACTAGAGTCTTGTATATTTTCTAAATTCCATTTAGATTCATTTTATAATAACTCATTCCAAGGTATTGTTCTAGGTATATATATAGTTGTATGTTCGGTATTAGACTCAAATAATAACGATTCTCCAATTCTAGATACAATTTTAGCTTTAGGGGCTAAAATATTAATTTAGCATATTAAGTTCAAAGTATAACATAATTAATTTAGCAAATTAAGTTCAAAGTATTCATATGCTCAAAATTCTAAAATTAATTTAACAAATTAAGTTCAAAGTATTCATATGTTTAATATTTATAAAATTATATGAATTAATTTAGCAAATTAATTTTAAAATATTTCATATGTCTAATGTTTCTAAAGTTTTCCTTTAAAAATATGTTCTAAAGTTCGAAATATTTCATATGCTCAAAATCCTATGAATTAATTTAACAAATTAAGTTCTAAATGTTCAATGTTTCTAATGCTGTACCCCCAAACATTTTAGCTGGTATTCATCAATATAGAATTCCGTCAAACAAAAAGCGATTACATGATAAGTTGAGACAACAAGAAGTAAGAGAATTTTAGAATTATATTTCTTGATTATTTATTTAGTTATATATTTTTAATTATTTTAGATATTAGTTTTCAATTCCTTTTGAATGTTTTAAACAAGAATACGCTTCAAATTCTTTTGAAAAACTATTGTATTCGTCTTTTCTAAAGCTTTTATGCATCATAGATTTTATATCAACATGACTTATAAAATTCATGACTTATCAAACCATATATTTACTCGATTGATATGAAAACTTGAATCTAGATATCAAATGATTGTTTTTACAAATGAGAGTGATTTAGTCATGAATTTTATGAGTTTGTTGATTTACTTGTGCATCAAGCTTGTTATTGAGATGGACTTGGAACATGGATATATTGCAATGATTGAGTACTCGGTCGGTAACTCCAAGTACTAGTCTAGCAGGCAACGTGTTGCCCTTGACTGGTCACCAGYACGAGGACCTCTTGARCCACTGGGTGCTTCCTGATTTGTCAAATGGCCAAAAATCGGTGAATCATATTTATAGCTGGTCGAGTCGTTTGGGTGGACGATTGTGCTATTAGTTACCCATGGTAATTGTTGGATGCTCGTACCTTTGGTTAGGAGTTTTAATCTGGGGGCAACTGATTTTTATAGTCGCGGCTAACTGGCTTATGTTATTATTCATGGGGTTACATTGTAAATTGCATGTGTACACGGAGAGATAAGGTTGCTATATCTTAATCTCGTAGAGTAAAACTCTTTGGCAAGGTTTGATTCTCTTGACTCTATACTAGACATGAAATGTTTTCTTAAAACTTTACACGTTTATTCTGTTCAGCAATGAGCTCTTCCGAACTATTTCTTCAAAGATGGTTTTTAAACAATAGCTTGATCTTTTCTTATTTAAATGAAAGTACCATAGTTTATGGATATTTACTATCACAATGCATAGGACTCATTTAACATAAATCATTCAATTTCACGTGTTTTAGTGGCAGGTATAGATGCTTAGAGAAGTCAAACGACTTCTATTTTAGAAGAGTTATGTTATATATAAGTTTTGTGAAGCCTAGAGATCTTTAATCATTTTTAATGGTTAGAATGTCTATACTGTCAGCTAAAATGTACTCTCATATGTTTTGGTAGACTGTATACTGGAGTTTAATTTTTTATTTTTTATTTTTGTATAATTAAAGTTGTGTATATTGTAAGATTATGTAATTAATGAGATGTTCATATTATATTTATGAATTTAGTTGATTTGAATATTCAACCGTATTAACTATCGAGAGGCAGTCGCCCTTACAACTCCAGTGGAACCTAGGGGAGGGYAGATTGTCACATCTAAATTTTCATAAAAGCTCAAAATTTTCTCATTTGAGCACTGATCAAATTGAAACATAGATAACTAAATTAAACAGAAAAGAATTGAATTCCATACATTGAATGCTTAGTGGGCATTTTGAAGTGAATGGAGCTTATTGAGTTCTTGCAAATCAACTGACATGGACAAATGATCATTTGATTAATGATTATAAACAGTTTGATATTAGTATCACTATAGCTGAACCTCTCTTTATTGCAAGTACTATTGTTATAATTTTTTTCAATATAATCCGTACATGTATTATTTTTTGATGTTATTACAATGTAATTATAAAAAACCTTAAAATATAGTAATAATGGAAATGTAAAATTCTTCAAATAGATATGCAAAAATGTTGTATAATGAGTAAATTCTTTATATTGGGTTTAAAATGATGTACAAAACACAATATTCTATACTAGTCCCACCAAAATTGACAATAAACAGGCATAGGTACTTTTTAAAGTCCACCAAACCACTCCAAGCTTCATAATGAAATGTTCAAGAACTAAATTAGAACCTTTCAATTTTAAAAAAGGCATAAGAGCACCACGTAAGTTAACACCAGTATTTTCACTCAATGAAATAGTCAAACAATGATTCTAGTCAAYTCCTCTCAAGGAATGATCATTACTGGCTACCTTGAATTGCTCTGGGTTGGAAGTAGGAGGAATGAGAAAGAGGAGGAGAGTGAAGAAGGGGAAAATAAAAGAAATTAAAATGTGGTAGAAATATCTTAGCAATCTTTTATTACCTTTGGTTAGGGTAATTTGGATTGGTTAGACTCTAAAAGATGGAAGGAGTATATAAAACTTTAAGAACTATCGTGCACTGTCCTCAAACTATAAGGACCAAAGATGCAACTTTTYCCTCCAAAATTAAATCATCAATCCACCAAATCTCAGGCGAAGCCAATCTCGCCTGTTTGGCGGGACAAAAGTCAAAACAATTTCCCACTTTCATCTCCATCTCCAGACTTCTCCGACAAAGATTCAATAGAGTACTGGAAACGATAGAGAAAAAAAAATGTTAGCTGGCCGAGAAAGCCTGAAGAGATTGATTGGAAAGCGCCGCCGAACTTTCCCCAATCGCCATTCGGTCCTCTCCTCTCTGCTCGGCGAGGTAGAGATTCTGCTCTGAGACGCTCATATTCATTCATTTGATTTAACCTCTTTATGATGAAATTCTTTTATTTTTTTTCAGAAATCGTTGAATTTGAGCGAAAAAAATGAGAGTGTTGTTTTTGGGGCGTTTGCTGACTCTGTCGAGTTAAATAGTAAAAATAGTGGTTCAGAATGGGTAAATTGCCCGGTGTGTGGAGGCAAAGTTCGTGGCAGCGATGAGGTTATTAATTCTCATTTAGGTAATATTTTTCTATTTTTTTATAATTAATTTTTAAAATTTTAATGTGAGATGGAATATCTAAGCATTCTACGTAGCTCAACTCGAGATAGAAGTTTGATATTTTCTGTCCGCGTATTGGTTTAGAGATCTTTGCCTCTTTGTTCAGTTATGTTTTCACGTTTAAATTTAGCTGCTAGTTTCATGTTCTTTTTTTATTTTTTATGTTTTATTTTTTTAGGGAAACAAGTAATTTTGTTGCATAGGCCAATCGGCTGGGCTGCAAACGTTACATGAAGAGGTGCATAACCCTCCCAGAAAATAGTCTCAGCTAAACCACATCCAAATTTAGCAAGAAAGTGTGCGGCATTATTTGCTTCCCTTGGGTAGCAATACCTACACAACTAGAATTCACAAGCCAATTCCTAATTCCATCCAGTAGTTTCATGTTTCTTTAAATAAAATTAAAAAAAAAAAAGCAGAYGAAAATATGATTGATTGCAGCTTAATGCCTSATAAATTGTGCTTTAAATATGAAGTAGAAGTGATRAATAGCAGGGAAGTTTTTTCTGTTCTTTTGAAGTAAATTCCGCTGCAAATTTGATTGACTGATTTTGCGCTATGCCTCTTAGTTTATTTTTCGCAATTTCTTTCTTGTTTTCAACTTTGTTTTTAGTTACAAGTGTATGATTGAGAGAGTAAATACTCCTATCAAAGAATTATTTGAGTAATTTATATATCTGATTTAGACGGTTTTGCTTTCATTTTCTTGCGTCTTTTTTTATGTTTGATGTAACTTTTGATAAGGAAATTTTCTCTATTTTTCAGATGCATGCCTTGCGAGAGGACCTAAGCGCAAATTGAGCCAGCGGACACTTTTCCAATTGAACTTCTGCTCAAGATCCAGAGTGAAAAATCACTGTATTGAGTCAGATTGCAAAGAAATTATTGATACTATTGATAGTGAAACTGATTATAATGATATATGCAACACCATTGATGAATCAAGTGACCCTGATGGTTATGAAGAAGACAAGAATAGTAATAACTGCAAATATCCCTTGGATTCAGTTGCTTCAGAAAGCAAAAGATTTGCAGTTTCTGCAGAGAACCAGGTTAGTGATGATGAAATCAACATTCAAGTCGACTCAGTTACGCGGGCTTCAGAAGGAAATATGTCTGAACATGATTTGGAGGCATCTAGGGATAATGGTGACTCATCCAGTTTGTCTCTTGAAACATTTATTGTTGGCCGAAGGTTTGCTGATGAAACAGAGTTAAATCTTGGGGCAAAGATATTCCTCTTGAGAGACCCTGAGAATGCTAAAGATCCAAATGCTATCAAGGTTTTTCCCTTTAGCTTAACTTTATTTTCTTTTCTAGTTTTAGTTCATCTATCATTAACTGATGCTTTGGCCCAGGTCCTTCTTGCAGATTCTGGATGTCGTAAAGTGCTCGGTTTTCTTCCCCGGGAGTTAGCTCAACATCTCTCTCCTTTGATAGACAAGTTTCAGTTATGTTTTGAGGTATTTTGACTATCAAATGGAATTATAATACTATATTGTTCCAGTGATCCACCTTCGGCTGTGTCTTGATATATTGCTCCACGTGTGGCTGGACTGTCAATTTATTACTTTAAGCAATTAACCTGTGAATTTTATACATCTCTATCTTTCTAGTCATGTTTTTTGTTTAAAAATCTGTCTTTAGTTACTATTTTTGGAATGGTGAAGTTCTGTTTTCTAATGTAACAATACGAATAGTTGAGGTTCACTGAGAAAATATTTTTCTTTTTGCATGTTAATTTTCTTTGTTCATATGCAAATTCCAAATTCGTGATCTGACTATAATTTAGTTCTGTTGGATATTTTTTCAGGGCYGTGTAACTTCTATTCCAAAGCATTCACTTGCCATTATCCCCATAAAAATTGTGTGTCAAGACAAGTTATTGCAAGTTGAAATGGATTCCGAAGATTTTCAAGTTTTAAAGTCTTTATGGAGAGATGCTCTGCATACTGTTGAATCKGCAAAGACTTGTTCACCAAACATTACAAAGTATCAAAGGAACCTTGTCTTATTGATACAAGAGGTTTTAAGGTGCCATTCACATATTTTCACTGATGGAGAAAAGTCTTTCCTTGGTACAACATGGCCTCTTGATAGTTGATATTGTATTTAAGTTTGATTTCCCTTTTCCAGTTTCTGAGCTGTGGATTTTCTTTTTTTGCCATTTCTGGAAAGCAGAAACCTTGACTTCTCTTTCACATGATAGTCAGAGGCTCTTTGCTCGGCTTTATACACGAAAAGGTAATCTTAATGCATGTTTTCTGATATACCTCTATTTCCTAGTCTAAAGTCTCCAAGATCAACTTATTTTACATGAACTCTCGAGTTAGGATGTATCCGATTAAGGGATGCTCATTTTTCCTCCATTGTATTTCTCTTGCCAATAGTAGTGGTCCTTATGAGAGGAAGTTTTCCAGAGATGGTCTCTTCAAAAGCTGGAAATGAAAGTGAGACTGTACCGAAAGATAAAAAGCTACTCTCTTTAGTTCATAAACATTATCTGCTTGCTGCTTTACTGTTTCTATATTAAAATTTTTCCTCTTAAAGTTTTATGTCCTAGACAACCTTGATTCTTACAAAGATAGGAGAGAGAGAGAGAGAGACTAATACAATTTACCACTTTCACTTTAAGTATAGATGGATACATTGATAGTACAGCTTCCTTTCTTGGTTTAATTTCACATATAAAAGCAAGGAATCTTGGATATGAAAAGATAAAAGCTTTTGCCTTTTTGTAGAGAGAATGTCTTTGAAAATGCCCAAAAGTTCTTGGTTTAAAAATGGTATGGAAGGCCTTTTACAGTGGTGAGAAAGCGGGTCCCAACAGTAAAACATCAACAATTTTAAATGAAATGTGCCCAAGAGGGGGGTGAATTGGGTATTTAAATCTTTTTGCAAATAACTCAAAACTTTTCACCCTTTTAGGAAATATATCAAACACCTGGGGGTGCAATAAATGGTATGTGTTTGGTAAGAAGTAAATGCTATGAAAATGGATCTAATCACAAGCAATAAAGATAGAGAAATAAGCACAAACAAACACAATATTTACAGCAGTTCGATTTCTCTTGAAATCTACATCTGTTACCTAGGGTAACACCTTTAGGATTTTCAAATGCACTAAATCAATAAGTTACAACGTCTTCTACAACCAACGGGGTTTCACCCACAAATAGATTTTACAAACTCTATAATCCTTGGACTCAACAACCACCTCAAGGTTCATCTCTTTCCACAAAGGTTTTATGTCCTAGACAATATTGAAATCTTTTAGATTCATTGATAAGAATGTCCAGTGGTGGGTCTGTGTACATAGGATTGTTCTCGCTGGCCTGAAATATTCGAATGGAAAACCTCCATCAAAAGTAGAGATAAATATCTTACAAGATTTCACTCTAAAAAGTGAGAATAGACAATGAAAATCTTTAAAATGATTTCATAAAGTTAAGCTAGAAGATTCCGTGCACTCTGTATGGAATAAAGAGAGATGAGTGTTTCACGATGTTTTCTTGTTTTCTTGCTTTGAAAATGCTCAGAGTTCTTGTTAAAAAACGTGACCAAAATCCTTAAATATCCCTTGAATCAATAGTGAAAAAACTAGCTGTCTTTAACAAAAATCCACTTATTCAAATGGCCAATTTAAGTTGGGGTGCATCTGAGATATCGTCCAAACCCTTATGGTAGGGACATTGGACTTATCAAAAGGAAGCTTCGGACGTCCAAACCATGAGTCCGTAGCAACCTTTGGACATTGGTTCAGGAGAGCTTCGAATGACCGACTTACATCAGCTGTTAGGCTACCTGGAAGGATTTCAAACTTAACAGTGCCGGGCTTCGGATGAACAATATAAGAACAAGACTTAAGTCCGGTTTGGGTTTAGGTGCCATCCTTGGAATCTTCGGACAACCTTCACTAAAGGATTTCAGACTTACAGATATTGCATTTAGGATGGTCGAAATAAAACGGGAATGAGTCTGAAGTGTAGAAACACCTTGGATTCATTTCCATTGAAATTTCAAAGGTCTTAATTACATTTATAAGTTGCTTGAACACAGTTTACCATAAAATTTAACTTAAACCATTTTGGGAAACATTTTTCATAAAGATTTTTGCAAGGATTCAAATGTTAATGCAAAGTAAATCATTTCCAAATCTAAGTAAATGAAAAATAAACTACAGAATCCTATGTACTTACAAATCGCCTATAGACAACCTAGATCCCTTCTCGAATGTACTTGAATCTTCAAATACTTCATTAATATCATGGGGATCTTCATTCCAGTGGATTCGATCTGGCACTGTCTTGGAGAGAGACTCGGTGAAATAGACATGTCTGTGAAGATGCGGACTACCTGCACCCCTATCTCCTTTATCACTGAGCGGTCATTTAGGGGTGACAACACATTTAAGCATTGTACATTGGGATAAGTGATAGAAACATATAATTTGTGAGGTAAATAAAGTTTAAACATATAATTGCTCCCCCTCAACAAGATATTGGTTTAATGAGGATAAAACAACTATGCTCATAGACCTATATCATGGAGGATCAAGATGGTTAAATATCATATCTGAATAAGGATTTTTTGAAATATTTTGACAGAGTACCCCCTGTAAATAGGCTGTTTTCCAGGCAACTAAGGCCACAATTCTCAAATCTTTTTAAAAAAAAAGAAAAAAAGGGATCCCAACAACAACCTGAACAAAATTCATAAGAAAATATAAGTAAGGGTCCCCCTTGCTTTGCACATATAGGAATTTTGAGGTTTTGTAGGTCATTGCGTAACATCATTTGCATAGCATTCCCACATATCAATTAAGTCCATATTCAAATTCAAATTCCAATGATCAGTGTTATGCATATTCAAATTCAATAACTCACATATGCATATATTTATCAAGACTGCATTCATTTACTCATTAGCATTCAGTCCTAATGCAGCTCTTAAGTTGACATATCAATGCCTCACAWGCACATATCTGATAATCACATATAATTTTCCCCCCTTTGGCATTATCAAAACATTTTGAGGGATACTTGCATTGAGGTGAGAAACACACTCTCTCATATGTGAAACTAATCCGATCATTGAGGTGTGATCTCACAAAAACAAAGATATACTTGTATTCATAATAGTCAAAAAAAGTAAATACAGTTGAAATACGAGTAGTAGTGCAAAATCATAATCTAACTAGAATGTCCTTCTGGAATGGCTTCCTGCACAGTTGTTGAAGCCTCTTCAAGCTCTTTGGATTCCTCCACAGTGGCCTGATTTGCTACATCCTCATTTTTCTACAAATTTGCTAAGGCTGCTGCATTCTCGTTTTGTTCTCCGGTGATTGTTGCAGCCACCATTATAATTACGCTAGTATATATGAAGTATAAACAAGAAAATACAAGTACTAGTCCTAAGCCTATTTATCATCAATGTCTTCCAGAACACATTCAAGCTTTTGTCTCACTAGAAGTTCTTGACTTGTTGAACCTCATAGGCTCTAAATAATGACCCATGATCAATTTTCCTATTCAAATATAAAGAATGAAAGCTAGAACTTTGTCATGTATAAGTCATTATCAAAACTAATTAATATAAGAGCTACTGGGCTTACAATCATTATTCCACCAAATGAGCGATGGAATCTAGAGTTGCCATAATTTTGTCCAAAATTACTTGATTCTGGGAGCAGAACACCGTTGCTTTATTAAATTGCTACACTCCTTAGCTGATATTGAAGATAAAATCTAGATAAGGGAAGAACCTTTGTAGTTAATTTCTTATTTTTATTTATTTATGTATGATAACATCATGGAAGGTAATTTTGAAAGGTTTAATACTGTAGTTGCCTCTATGGCTTAGAAATGATGCTTTTCTGCCTTAGGGCCATGGTTTCGGATGTCTAACATTTCCTACCCTGAGATACTTGACTGCAGAGGAGCAATCTCGGAACTTACTGGTAAATAAATTTTATGGCTGTTTATGTCTTCAATATCAAGATATGAGTGGTAAATTATTTGAGATCTTGGTCTTGATGTAATGTAGCAGCGGGCTTTATTTGTTCCCTTGAAGCAATGAATGAAATACAAGAGGATGACTTAAAGGAGGTCCTGAATACACTTAACATTGGTGAGCTGCGGGAAATGGCCAGTACTGTGAATAATGAGGTACAGAACAGAGTCTCTCATGATTATACTTTTATATTCCCTTAATCTCCATGCATGTGTCTATATGACACACATACTAGAACCACTTGGAATGAACAAGAAACTCTATTTTCACCCTGTACCCTGCGTATTCATCGTGATGYCATTCAATCCTTTTGAATCATGTTTATTGAAATAGTTTGGTTAACATGCAGGGGTATCCTGATTTTATTCTACCTAGTAGGAAAGTAATGCAACATAATATTTGCAGTATAGTATATATGGTGTATATGGCTCTTGCTCATTTGATAAGCACACAAAGCATCTCTTCCTTTATACTGAGCTTATGAACTGTGGTACACAACAAAACTAAATGAACTATGTGCCCTTGATGATTTTTTATACTTATGTATAGTGGTATCCATGAGGGTTGGTCCATGTTTGCATATAGTGACCACTTAGAAGACTGAAAGCCTGAAACATCTCTGGAGGAGCACACATTTTATGGATGTCAGATAATGATATAAATGTCATTTGAGGTGTGGCTTCTGTAGACAGATTTGTTTTATGGGCTACTTTTACTTGCGAGTGCATGAATTAAAGTTCAGCTGATATCTTCGCTAGCATCCAGAATGGGAGATCTACAGTCATTGCTGCTTTATTCTAATGGTCCTAGTCCTAAATGTTTTAAGTTAAAGAATGTCAGCAAATGCTATGTCTACTTGAGGGAGCCTATAAAGAGATTAAAGAATTCCGTACCGATTTCGAAGTTTGGAAACCTGCAGCATATGGTCTCTTTTTAGGCATTGTCAGTTGCTAATTCAGTTTAAAATTTTTCAATAGTTTGTTAATAGTTGAGACTCAAGAATAGACCCGTAATTTCTCACTCAAGAATAGACCTGTAATTTCTAACTTTGGGTTGTTTGGCTTAATTTTGTAATTCAGAAATTCTGGTGTTTTTCTTATTCTTAGGAAATTTAAGTTTGTAATTTTGTCGTTTAGAAATTTATGGTTACTGTTTCATTGCAACTTTTGACAAGAGCCTTTCCTATTTTATTTTCTTCTTAGGAGTCAATTCTAGTTAGACTGGGGAAAGGTCCTTACAGTCTATAATCATCAGCAGAGGGTTGTGTTATTGAGCTTGTCTGGGGCAGTGTAGGCTTAGGTTTGATGGCAGCAGTTGTACTGCGATTTTTCCAATCATGAAGACAAAGGATGGAATCTTTCTAAAGGAAAAAGTCAGGGTTAACGTTCTTGTATGCTAGTCATTTGCAACTCGTGTCATTGCTTCCGGTATATGTTGCTTGCAAATAAGCTGAAACTGTCATATTTTATTTTTCTTTCCCTGTTATTATTTTTTTCTGCACCAGTGAGGAATTTAAATCTAATGTAGTGGAGCACTATGAATGGGTCCTCATTCTTTTGTCGATGCCATAGTTTACGCTCCTAAAGTAAATAATTGGCTTCTGATGACTACGCAGGAAAAGACTACTGTGTGGACAGATACGGGCCAAATATATCTTGCATGAGGGTCTTTATGTGGATGGCTTCAAAACAGCCTTTCGTAGGACCAGTATAAGGATCCTTTTTTCCTTTTCCTTTTAGATTGGTGCCTAGTGTAACAATAGAAGGATTGGAAGCCTRAGTAAGGAAGTTGTGAATTGACATAAACATTAATCTTGTTTCTGATGGCTACCTTTTCCATGCATTCCTTTTCCTTCTTTGTTAAGTGGCTAATCAATTTCTCCTCCATATTGAAAGAAGTGCTTTTTGAGTTTCAGAAACCTGTTTGTAGAAGATCCATCTTTCAATATTGAGCACTGTTCAAGGACTACTTTTTTGGAAAAAGAAAATCCTATATTTTGTGAAACGTTGAGAAGGGATGAGTTATATAGGAACTTTCTTTCTATTATAACATGCATAAATTTTTTAACTTTGCAGATATATTTCATCAAACAATGTCAATAAGTAGACCTTGCCCCTTAATATTACAATCTACCAAAGGCTGTCAAACTCTAAACTATTATCAAAGTCCAATCTTCATCATCATAGCTTCTAACCTTATGTTTTTGCCCGTCTAACTTAAAGCAATCTGTCACATGAACTGTTGGGTTTCTATGAACAGATACTGCTCTTGCCCCTTTCAGATGCATATCCTAGAAAATCATCATTTAGAGAAGCTCTTTAAAATTTATCCACATCTTACCTTGTAACCATGTTATTTGTTGAGACTGTTGGAAAGTACCTCTAATGATAGCAACAGTGGTTTTGGTTTTATGTCTATCTCTATGTTGGAATGAACAATGTAATTGGCAAGACCGGAGAGTTTCTTTTGCTGCAGAAGCTCCCAACATGAAGATCTGCATCTTTATAAGTAGTTTAGCTTCTTTTCTTTTGAATGTGACGTTTATTTTAGGCAAACACTTGGGATGTTCTTTACAACTGATACCAAGGCTGTAGATTTCTTCATACTTGGAGGTTGTGATCCTTGTTCTTTCTGAGAGTGTATCTATTTTTGTTAATCAATGACAAACTTCCTTGATAATTTACAAAAATATGTAACCATCTTAGACGATTTAAGGTATTGGGAGTAATTACTCATCCTTTAGTATGCTAGTGCTGAGGTTATTGTTCTTTTGGGGAACAATTGAGCTGATTGCTTCGCAAATAAAGGAAGCATCTGAATGAGCTGATCAATGTGAAAGGCAATGACAAATATTTCTCTAGGTTCCATCTGATACCTGATCATGATATTGTTTCAAACATTTCACTTCAGACTACCATAGTTTAAGGGTAATCTGCTGATCATTAAGATGCCGAATGCATACAGAAGCKAAGTGCTTCTCTTTGAATGTAGCAATTGCAATTTAATTTAACCTTATAAATTGTACTTTGTTGTTCCTTCTGAACTTTATCCCATGAAAATGCATACTGCTTTGAGTTGTGATCCATTTTTGGTGGCTCCTGAGATTTCCTTAGTTTCTAATCCTTTCTTCTTTCCCTGAAAATTACAGAATTTTCCATGGCCAACCAGAAAGCAACTTAGAAAATGCCGTCATGGCACCAAAAAGCAAGATCTCATTGGTTTGCTTGTTTCTTCATATAAAAATGCTTTATGGTAGGTTCAAAATTTTTTATTTGTTTGAAATGAAAACTCTGGTTTTGGTTCTTTTCTTTTATATTTTGAGTTCGATTTGTTGACCATGCAGCTCCAACCTACTAAGTTTGGTTTTATCCAAAACTTCTACCTCCATCCGGATAACTATATCAGCTGAGTCTCTTATTTGGCGTGCTGAGGTACTTTCTGAGTTTTATTTAAAGATTAGAAACTTTATTTAATGGATCTTCCTTCATTTATATCATTCGCCTTTTCTTCTTGCAGAGGCTTTTCTTCTTGAATAGTGAACAGGATTTGTCTTCATTTTTACTTGTTGACTTAGGAATTATCAAATATCCTACTTACAATTGTACACAATCGGGACAAATTTTTAAAGCCAGAAAAGATCTTCTTTGTTACGAGGAGGTATGGCTGACTGTTTACATTTCGATCTTTCTTTTCTTTTTCTTTTTTCCTTGTCCTTCTAAAAAAAAGAAAACTTCAAACTTTACTTCTTAGGCGATCGAAGTTGCACAAATTATGGATGAATCTCTTGATGAGAACAACTCTGACTTGGTCATAAGATGCATAGAGGTTTCTGACTTCCGAATATCTAATATTGTAGAAGCAGGCCAATCATCAAGTTCAGGATCAGAACCTGCACTTTTACCATGCTTTACAGCTTCTTGGGTCTATTCCGAAGTGGTCTTATTAGGTGTTTCCTTCCTTGAGCATAAGCAGAGGTACGGGGGATGTCCTTGGTAGTCATCATAGTTGGACTATTCTTTCATGATTCTTGTGTTTCCAGCTTTCTCTTTTGTTGTGTGCCTGTGCTTGAATGTGCTCATTGTCATTTTTGAATTTCTTTCTCTGAGTGCTTCACTAAACCTCCACTTTTTCCCCTTTAGAGCATCAGATATTATCTCATAGTGCATCTGGTTTGAGTGATTGTTGGCAGTCTTGGTGATCAGGCAAATGGTAGATACATTTAAATTCAGAGTCGCAAGAGAGCACTGCATGTTTAGACACTATCAAAGAATTGCTGCTGCATAAACATCTGACATGACTTTCTACAATGAAACAACTTATAATAGATACTTGAAATATATATGGTTGCTTGAACTGCTTACATATGTGGATATCTAGGGAGAGCCACATCTAAAGGGTTTGCTTAACATTTAAGAAACTGAATTATCTTCCACATTTACACCATGGACATTACTGAAATGAAAAAATTAGTTCTGGTTCAGCATAAAGTGGTGGTAAATGATCAGAAACCAGAAATTATATATAGAAAGACAATGAGATCTGGATTCATCTAGAGTGGTTCAGCCACTTAGGATTACTTTGTCTTCCAGAATGTGCAGTCTTCTAGATAGAAGCATTTATCACAGGGACTTGAGCATATGTGTATTGTGAAAATATTGAGGATGGATGATTTGGCGGATAAGAAAACTATATGGCGACGACTCTATATTACGAACTAGTAAGGATTGTTAAGTTCATTGGAAATTCTTTCTTGAACAGGGATGGGTGTAGTGCTTTGAAGATCAATACTTTTATCATAGATGACTAATTAGAGTTTGAAAAGAGAAAGTGGTCCATGGTGCAGCGATTTTTATTTCGTCTGCTGTTTGGGGGAGGAAGGTGAAAAGTATTGTGGTCTATCTGCCTKATTCCTTTTTCTGGTTGAAGGTGTTTTCTGATGCAGCCTATAGCCTCTTTTTTTACTCAACGCTTTTGTTGTTAGATCAGCAAGAAGAAGTTTGCTGCAGTGCTATGAGGGAAAGTAAAAGGCAAGCAAGAGAGCCTCTATAACCTAATGAATGCACAATTTGCTATAAAGCACAACAAGAGGGAATTCAAGAATGGATCTCTTGAATTTAACAGCTGCATTTTGCATCCATCCTGTGCAAGTTGCACGGACGTGGAATATGGTCATCTAAAAATTTGCTATAGGTTTGATATCCATGTGGCCAAGAAGCAAAATATTGTAGGCTGTGCAATCATAATAGCCATTCTGGTTATCTGTATCATTTCCTTTTTGTGAATGTTTGGTCCTAGGGGCATTGCTTTTACATACCAATGCATATTCTGGACTTCCTGCATGGACTAACTATCGTTCTCAGTTATGCTGATGCAATCAAAATATTGAAGCGGCTTCTGATTAAATTCCCTTCTGACCGAAGAAGGGGATACTGGACACTGAGGCTTTCTGTTGATTTGGAACATTTAGGATGTATAAATGAGAGTCTTCAAGTTGCTGAAGATGGGTTAATGGATCCATGGGTTCGCGCTGGTTCAAGAATGGCCCTGCAGAGGCGGGTTCTACGACTGGGGAAACCACCCAGGCGCTGGAAAACTCCTAGTTATTCAATGTCTGTTAAGAGGAAGATTCCAGAGGTAAATATTACTATTCTGTAGTAAGAATATCTTTTGTGATGCTTAAGCTTTAAAATTCTAACTAAGCATCATGTTATGATATGAAATTTTAATTGTGAGATGACTGTTTCTTGACCTAATGATGATTTAGGTTCATGTTCAAGGTATACCACTTAATTCTAAAATGGGAATGAAGAGCATATTTTATAATGAAGATGGGGAACAATGTGGAGTAGAACAGCTTGCTTTACAATATTATGCAGGAGAAGGAGGTGGATGGCAAGGTGTTCATACAGAAAGTGGTATTTGGCTGACTATTTTTGGGCTCTTGATGTGGGATATTATATTTGCTGATGTGCCAAATGCCTTCTGCACAAAATTTCAGGTATTTAATCAGCAAATTTGTTGTATTAGCTGTGAACAAAATTCTATTACTAGGTCAGGACAAGAGTGTTTTATATTGACTAGTATTAGTTAATACTGTTTGCCATGCATTCTGGTAAATTATTACTTTATTGATATACAGTATGTTACATAACTATTGAAAGACTTGTTTTCTGCTCAAATCATGCAATTAATACCAATTCTTGTTTCACTTGAATAAGCTTTTTGTTTAGAGAACCTAAATGGTTTAGTTAATGCCTTCAGGTTAGGATGAAAGGTAACTAATACTAGGCAGTTCATTTCACTGGGTAAAAGGTGTTTGATGTTAACATATCATGGGCACGGGGCTAATACATAATTTTCTTAAACTCATGGCTTTTTGGGAATTATCTTAAATTAAACCTTGAGTTGGGTTTTCACCAGGGGAGCTTGTCTGAGTTTAGCTTCTAATAAATGTCAAGAAGGATTTATTGGTCTGAATGGAAACTTGCGAAATATGCTCAGTTCTGGGATCAATTTCAAACCCAATAATTCCTTGGGGAAAAGCCAACTAGTTTTGAAGCTATATAGGTTGGGTTAATCAAGCCAAAGATTAATTGCGCATATATGTTGGTTGTATATGGAAGTATTTGACCTGTTTTAATTTTCTGAAATCTGGTTGAGAACCTGAGATCCTTCTCCTTCAATGTGTATTGCAGTACCAATTCCCTATGACTCCTCTTTAGTTCTCATTAGCAGTCTTTACTTAACTCGGCCCAAGCAATGCCCAAAGACTCCCATTTCTTTCTTGGTCGGACATTTTGTTTTCCATATTTGTATCATGGATATGGTTTTGATTAAAATTCTAAAGCTATTCTCTCTTTTGTAACTTTGGACTTCTAGTTAGAGCATTAATGACAAATAGGAAGGACAAAAGCTATGAGGCTATCATATATGGATATGATTACCTTTTAGAATATGTTTTGCTGAAAATTTGTCTATTCACTGTGGTCAACGGTTCATAGTTAAAATAATCAGAGTTTACATCACTAGAATTAATTAAGGCCTCTATCAAGTCCCAAAAGTCATATGCAGTGGTACTGTATTCCCAAAGTGATCTCCTCGGAAATGATATTCAAAATTTATTTGCATTTTTTTCTTTTGAAAGTCTAGCAGAGAAGTCAAATCAAATAGATTTAACTTTTTGGAATGCGGTTCAGAATAGAGGGAGAGATTGTATGATTGTCTTTTGCCAAGGATTTAAGTTATAGCACTTCAAATCAGAGAGGACTATTGTTTTGTTACTTTAGTATCTCTCTTTAAATAAATCTTCAAAGCTCCTTGGTGGAAAGGTGATCGCCATCAATGTTGTTTTAGAGGTTTGTATGAGCAACTTATATAAAAAAGCTTTAGTTAGCAATAGGTTTACTTAACTGATGCTTTTTATAACTCAATATTTCTCTACTTAATTTCTTTTGAAGCTAGATGCAGCAAGTAGAAGAGAACACGTGAAATGAACTAAAATTTGTCCAAGTGGTATCTAAATGTAAGTATCTCCTCTTGGGCCGTATACATGGTCTAGTCACTTTACCTCTCATAGCTCATATACTAATAAACTAGGATTTCCATGGTTTTTTTATTACCTAAGTTTTCTTGCTTATGTACGAATGTAGCTCTAGTTCTTCATCATATTGCATATAGTCAATATCATCTTGAGATGCTCTATATAGTTGGATATCAGATTGTAGAAATTGAGGACAGGAAACTTCGATTTCATTTTAGTTACTTAAGCTGGAGCAGGTAAATGGTATCTACTAGATTAACAAATTCCAGAAAATACATTTGAATAAAGGCAGTTTGGATAGAAGCTAGATGCATTAGAAGCCTGTGCATTTTGAGGCGGGAAAAGGGGGCATACCTTCCAGCATAGTTGTCTCTGAATTTTGTTTTTGTAAATGGATTAATTTTCTGAGAAGAATCACATGTTTAAAGTTTCAGTTAACATCTGCATCTAGTAAATTTATAAGGATGTCRTCACATCTTCATTCCCGTGAGATACCTTGGATGAGACATGCATCATTTCCTTTTGCAGAGAGCTCCTTTGGATCTGGAGACAGATAGCTTTTATGCAGTAAGAAAGAACCTCATAGAAGAACAACTTAAACAGATTGAGGGGGGCATGGCAGAAGAGATTCTTATTACATCTTGGCAATTGCATGTGGGAGTAGCCTGTAGGGGGGTTAACTGGGATAGACATTCCCTGGCTGAGCTTCGTGCAGCTGTGACATGCATTGGGGGTCTTCCTCTTGCATCATTTTTGAGACATTTGGCCCAAGATTACTGTAATTGGTCTAGTGGAATGCCTGATCTACTGCTTTGGCGCTTCCAGGATGATTACAAGGGTGAGGCAAAGCTTGTGGAAGTAAAAGGCCCTAGAGATAGACTCTCTGAACAGCAGCGGGCGTGGTTGCTATTTCTAATGGACTGTGGATTTAATGCAGAAGTGTGCAAAGTGGGTCCTGCTCTAGTTTCCAAATAAAACTCCCACTACTCTGTTACATGGACTAACATGGATTATATAGTTTGCACTTGATTAGAGTAACCTCTGCATCTTTCTCAGTGCAAGAACAACCATCCTGACTTGATGAGAGAGGTGGCATCCTCCGTTCTGGGGTTACAGATGCAAAAACTTGCACTCGCTCTGGAAAGCATCACAAGTTGGATCTGGCTGGCATTATATGGAGAGCAATTTGTTGCTGCAGAAAAATCGACTTGGCCATGTCAGAGAGATGACTTTGGCATTTGTGGGTCTAAACAATCATTTCCTCGGGAATGCTCCGCATCCTTTCAAGTATCAATAGAAATTTAGTTGCAATGTTGAAATATTACAGAGACAGAATAGACAAAACAAATAGTAACTTGTTTTTATGTTGTAATTTGAGAGAGAAATGGACAGAAGGCGTAGCAACTTATTGTTCTTCAAGGCTGTATTACATCCCTTAAAATACCACACAACTCGTACCAGTTCAACTTTTGTGGGATAAGTAAGTCATTTTCAGCTGCATTGTCTTCCTATGATATAAAATTATTCCATTTCTGGTATAGTATAGGTTAAACTAGCTTAGCTTGATTCTTGAAGGCCTCAGATGTAGTTGCCTTGCCTACTCCCATGCCCTCCATTCCTTTTCAGTTTCCCACTCAATTTGCCGACTATACAATGACACTGGTTATTGTAAATCAAATATTCAATCCGGCTATTAGCAGAAGAGAAATTCTAGTAGCTACATTTCCTGATCTACAATCACCCTCTTTCCTCCTAATCGAGATCGCTTTCTCTCCCCTCTTTGGATTGGAGAAATAATACGAGTTTCCCCTTGGACACTAACCCTGATTTTATCTGGATAACAGAATCCACCCTATCCACTTTCAAATACTACGTGCCATTCATTTACTCAAATGATACACGAACCAAGTTAGTATAATTCCTACAGTAGAGAGAAAAGAACTTTTCAGTATTTCCATTGCTCTAATGTGCATCTAACCTGAAACTGCTGGTCTGCTGGGCATATAGAACAGATGCATTATACTTGCACAAGAGCCAAAAATCAATTGCCAATTTACAATACTTGGAAACCACTTCACTGCTAGTTAAAGTATGCCAATGTACATATATCTTCACAGATTTTGCTACCCTTTGCTACCTAGGTGGTCAGCTCGACATCTCATCATCTGTAGCACGAAGCACCTGCTGCACGCAACATTTCCAGAAAAAGGATCAACACCATTGACTAAGCAGATGGTATACCAGCTAGTCTTGGTTGCTTGTAGCCTTAGCAGCCTTCATTTGAGACTTTGGGTAATGTTCACCCACTTGGAGCACCCAATAATCTTCCAGACTAATAATCGCCTATCTCAGGACTGATCAAATTTTGAACACCACACCTTAAATAGTCACAATCATGACACTACAGCACTTGGTTTCCTGAAAAGTGTGGACCTGCCGTGGATATCTCATGCAGTAGCAACTGAGCTTGATTGCAAAGCCTTTTGCACATCATTCAGAGTAGCCAGAAGATCCTGATACACCTGAGTGTCTGAGAAGTTTGCAGCCTGAGATCATGAAAAGAAATCTACCTATCACTCCGTATCATAAGGAGATCCAGAAAACCATTAAGTAATGGCAAGTATCAGCAAAATGGTTCAACAAAACAGCAAAGGTGCACCGCCAAGTAATTTGCATTGTTATAATGATACATGACTTGCAAAAGTTTACCAAGAGAACAAAGATAAAGGCCCTGTTCTCCAAAGCTAGAAATAAGTTCAAAGTCAGCCTAAAAGCTGTTTTGACCGGTTCTCTATTGCTTTTCACTTCTGATTTTAGTTTAAGAAAAACTGAAAAAGTCTGTTTTAGAGAAGAAACTATGAAGGTACATATCAAAACAACTTGAAACTATGGAGGTACATATCAAAACAACTTTTGCTTATTGGTGCTGTTGAAAATAAAAATATTCAAAAGCACTTCTATTTCAGCAACTTAAAAAATGCACAAGCTTTGGAGAACAGGTACAAAGTTTACCTGCTTCATTATGCTTTTTAGATGCATATCTGCTGCAAAAAGTTCTCGACGACTACCAGTGCGGCAAGAAATTTCCTGGTATGTTTTACAGAGTTCCAGTGAGGCATGTGCGAACTTTACGAAACGTTCTTTATCTTTCCACAAATCAGATCCTTGGTATGCTCTAACTTGCTTAAGGAGGGCCTCAGAGCACATTGTGAGATCCCCTTTCAGTTTATGCCACTTGGCATACAACCCCCAAATATCAGCACCACAACTACTACTTCGAACAATCTGCTGCAAGATCTTCCCAAGTGACTCTATTAAGTTCTCAGTTTCCCGCTTCCTAACAAAGTCTCCTGAATCTGTAGATTCTTTAACATGATTTAAAAACTCATGGGTGTAATTGCCTCTGGAGATCGTCACAGCAGACTCAGAATTTGAAGCTTGCTTTTCAATCTCTAACATCAATCTCTCTAGTAAATCCACATCAATTCTTTTATTACCTGTCATATCCAGCACCTTACTTGTAGCCTCCATTGCCTGACTATAATTACCAACATCTGCAGCAACTTGGCTGTAGTTCTCCCACATCTGCCAGCTGTTTCGCTTGAACTTCAATGCTTCCTTAAATGCAACAAAGGCCTCTTTATTTCTCTTCTTAATAATATGTAAGCAAGCTATGTTGTTCCAAGCCTCTCCATTTTCAGGATCAAGTTGAACAGCATGTGTGAACCCATCCAGTGCCTTCTCAACGTCCCTAGCCTTCAAGGCAGCAGCACCAAGTGCAAACCAACCATCCAGATATAAGGAATTCAATGCCATTGCTGACTCCCAAAGGACTTTTGACTTCTCATAGTCCCCCCTATTATAAGCACTGCGAGCAAGAGAGCGCATAGCGCGAGCTGACCTATTATCTGAAACTTCGAGGGCCTTTTCATAGCAAGCAATATCATTTGTAACGTCACCAAGCGAACACCATAATCTTGGATCCTGTGGCCTCTCAGAGAGTTGTTTCTTGATGAGGTCAACAGCCGCTGCTTTCTTATCCAATAATCTGTAACAATATATTAAATTATCCCAAATTTCAAGCTCCTCATAAACTTTAATAGCTTCTCCTATCAAGCCACAACTCACTAAAAGATCACCATATTCCTTCCGTAATTCCGGAATTGTAGGGCTATTCACTCCAAAACAAAAATATATCCTCTCTCTAACCCCAGGAGAAGGTTCTTTTAAACTTTCAACCAACTTATCCATTATCAAAATCGCACGCTGCTTTGTACGACTACGAGTTGACTCCCACCTAATACGTAAAATGTTAGAAAAATACTTGATTATGAAATGAGATGATTGTTGAGAATCAATTGCTTCAATATATGGTCCCATCTTGTATAGCTGCAATTCATCACTCCGGCTACTCTTCTCAATAGCAAGACATCTTGCCAGTATCACAGCCTGCTGGACTGGCTTCAATTGGGTAGCAGAAATACTAGAACTTTGAACAGATTGATCACTACTTTCGGAAGTTCTAATGTCCTCTAAAATCCTAGGAGCCATCAAGACATCAGATGCTTCAAGTGTTTCTGGAGAATGTCGAAGTAATGAACTATTATCAGTACTGGGATCCTCACCATGTATCTCATGACTGACTGCACTTGGAGTATCATCATCACTTTTGCGTGTAATGAGAAGCAGCTGAGCTGTAGGTTCCACCTGCATTCATGATTCATAAGGGCGACCATTATTGTGAAGCAGCATAAAACACATGAAAATTGTGTACCATGCACATTTCCATTCTAACATACATCAAATGTTTACCTGATTAACAGTTCGGAACCCCAGAAATCCACTGACAGAAAAATCAAGTTTAGATGCAATCTGAGCTGATTCAAAATGAGGTCTGGCATGGAAGGATATAAACAAAATCAAATTAATTAAAAATTAACAAAATAAGAAGGAAAAATAAAATGCGAACACATCAAACAAAAAGGAGTTCTTATTGGGTTTGATTTTCTTTATGTGAATGCACAAATTCAATTATGAAATAGATAATTACAAACTAAGAAACAATTATTAACATGACAACATGAGATGACTCTGTATCCTTAAGTGTGAATGAGCAATCATCCAGCCCACACCAAGGTAACAAAATCCAGGATGGGATGAGCTAGAAGAGAGCAACAAAAATGCTGAAACAAGAAACACAAAGTTCAACTTTCATTCACAATTATTAACCTAGTAGAGCAATCTTTGAGAAATAAAGTTCCTAAACAATATGCATTAGTTTCTCATCACTACAAGGAACGTTACTTTAATCAAGATGTTCATCAAAATAAGCACGAAATTGCTAATGCCAATGTAACGGGCCTGCAACAAATGAATTTTATGTATTAAAACTTTATACAGGATAGCAATCGCAAGATATGACTACAAGACTGTTAACTCACCCGGAAGAATCTATCCGTCCATATAGCAGTTCCATTATCCCCACTTCTATATGCAACATTGACACAATATTCAAAGCCTCATCCTTCAATAACTGTGGACCCCAGTAATTCATCACATTTTCCAGAGAACCAAAATAGCATAAAGTTTCACGCGTAAAGACTTGTAACAAATCAAACAAAGAAGACAAGCGTTCCTCTAACAGTCTCTGCTGAATGAGTAGAAGCCTCGAGAGCCACCATGAAATGGTACCTAGCCAATTTGTGGATGGGATGCTCCCTTCGAGCAACAGGTCTTTAGCA
This sequence comes from Rhazya stricta, assembly GCA_001752375.1. Taxonomy (NCBI): domain Eukaryota; kingdom Viridiplantae; phylum Streptophyta; class Magnoliopsida; order Gentianales; family Apocynaceae; genus Rhazya; species Rhazya stricta. The sequence continues at coordinate 2,801,921 of MEJB01000105.1, forward strand.
CTCATCAGTACCATCTTTGCGAAAACTATGTACTGCAAGAAGAGGATGAGGCACAATATGAGATTTGCTTTGTACAAAGGAACTTCAGAGAAGAAAAAGAAACAATACATTATAACAAAAAGGCATGCACCAGCCAATTACGATGTTCATTTGTCAACTTCAAAATCTACCAAACCCTGTTGCATCTATATAATCAATGTTAATTGACCAATGAATTTTTCCTAAGTGCAATTGAACTTGAAGAAATACCGTGGTGTGTTAAATTTCTGTGACTAAAAAGCAAGCATAATCTCTACAACCTGCACTGAGACCTCCATGCTGTACTATTTGAACATGTTCAAACGTCGCATACAGTCGTAAAATCATGACATTTAGGAGGAAACTGTTACAGACTTAATGCTTCTAATTAGATAAGCAAAGTGGATAGTCTACCAAAGCTAAACTACAGTCTTCCATAATAATATCAAATGAACAAAGGAAAACAATTTGTACTTTTAATGCATATGACCCCACATGTCTGTGAGTCTTGTGCCAAATACTAAATGCTACTTGGGTCAACAATGAACGCGATTATTAGTATCAAAGTCAAATTTCCACTTATAAGCAAAACATGGAATTGGCTAGAGGATTCTAAGAAAACAAATATAATCTAAATATAGGTTCAAGAAATGACCTGAATTGRCTTAGAGGATTCTAAGAAAACAAATATAATCTAAATATAGGTTCAAGAAATGACCTTGGATATGTTGCTTTGAGAAGAAGGAAAAAAAAAAAAGAACAGAAAAAGAAAAAAGAAGCCATTAACACATAAGTTCACCAGATGGGCATGTGTCCATGCAGGTCCAGCAACTAATTCCCAGAAAATTCATATGGAAGGAGAATTTAATTAGTGGAAGGCACAAGGAGTCTAATTCATTTCATTTCTTCCCAACAGTATAATTAAGGGGAAAAACTTTACAATGACCAAATCTAAAAGTCAGAAAACTATTTATCTTAGATGCATCACCTATGTTACAAGGCTCATAACTTGAAAGGCAACAACACCACCATTTACCAATCAGCATTTAGCTGCAAAAAGTTATTCGTAGGATGAAACCCCATCAATCTTCTCTTGGGAAATAACAAATGAAAAGTTAAAAACCACAAAAAATGCAATAAAAGAGGGCAGAGTATCATCTTTCTGAAAGAAAAAGGAAAAGAAGGCCCACAAAGGGAGTAAGCAGATACCTGGAGATTTGAGAACCTCCCCAACAAGTCAGAACCAGCTGACATAATTTCCTTTTGTGCCCAGACTTCCCACTGAACCCAAGAATCACCATGTGCCTCTATTTCCTTGACAATTAATTCCATTATGGGCATTGAAGGTAGTTTCTCCCATGGACTATAAAACATAAGTTTGCAGAAATAAAGATGTTAAACAGAGTTCCTTTAATTATCAACAGCATGCATTTACTAAGAAAAGATTCTTTTTACCTGTATGATTTTTAGTAGATTTTGTAGCATATGTTTTCCCTTTTGCATTTAATCATTGCTTTAAAAATTAAAAGAAAATGGAGAAGGAGAAGGAAAATTGTTTAAGACGAATTCATTATATAAATTATTTTCCAATATAGCAGATTAAAAAGTTTTCAGGAGAATAAATTGCAAAGTAACGGCTTTTTCTCATACCTGTCTTCAATTTAGGAGATTTCTCCATATCCTACCCCAATAAAACAAAAAATTTATCACTTTTTCTCACGTTTTTATTTGAAAAACACAAAGGAAAAAATTAGACGTGACTTAGCACAAAAAAAAAAAAAAAAGAAAAGAATACTGTCAGATGTTCTTAACAATATCTATTTATACCAAATCAAACATTTAAAACAAACAAAGTTAAGTTCAATTGCGAGCTAAACTCATTAGGATACGAATTAAGCAAAATTGAAACTCAGAATATTACCCAGTAATATTACACTGAGCAAATGCAAGCAACGCCGCAACAGCAATTGCCATAACAAGAAATGTTTTGTAACACCTCTCCGTTTCATCACCTTCCGAATTTATAAACGAGTCAACACGCTCCGGAAGCAACTCGGAGTAGAAAAACTTAGCTGACTCAGCCGAGTCCGTGAAGCTAGCGACCGAGTTGAAGTCGAACACAGCTTTAACGGCGTCAGACGAGAGAGCACGGACATAGCATCCGGATTCAATTGACTGAAGAACATTCTCGGCGAGGGACTGGAGAGGGGTAGTGGTATTGGACGCCGGTGATGAGGTTAAAGGATTACCAGACGGTATTGTGCAGMGAAGGAGACGCAGTTCTAGAGAACGAAGAGTTTGTAAAGGCGTCTCCGACATTGTAATTTTGGGAAGTTGAAAGAGAGGGTTTAACGGTTAGGTTTTAAGCTGGGAGGGAAAGGCTGAAGAGATGTGTTTAGTTGTGAAGTTTCTCCCCTAAATATTGATTATCATTATTATCCCACAAAATGTGTGATTTTTTAGAATTTATTGACTTAATTGAATCGACTTTCATAAGTTTCAAGTTAGTTTGACCAACCAAGCTAAAATAGGGGCTTCGTTGTGCACTTTGGGCCATAATGTTTTGAAGTTTTTGATGAGTTTAATCTCTCATTAATATTCTAGCTATATGTAATCTTTTCGTTTTATTTGGTTTTTTAATGCTTATGACGTAAACGCTAGTCCATGTAATGCTTTTTGTTTCTGAAGACCCATATAAGGGACGCTTTCAATTTTTCACAAATTTTATTAAATAAAATAAGAATAGGATAACTATTAACGTCTATAAATGCAAAGGTGTTTCATCGTATCGCATCTTAAAGCCTTGTTTACTAGCGTCTTTGAGCTTCTTCTACATCAAAGAACCATTTGTTTTTCCTCCCTCATCCTATCGTTCCAACTTGCAAATTTCCTCCAGTGGTTTAGGCTCTATTTGGATTAAGACTTGGGGGAASGGGAGGGAAATTTTTTTCCTTAAGTTGGGGAGGCGGGAAATTGTAAGATTTGATTTCAAAATTGTTTCTAAAGTTAAAATTTCTTGAGTTAAGCAATCAATTGGATTACAAATGAAAGTGTACCTTTTCCCAAATTATTATTAACTATTAAACATATGATTAACATTCACAAAACATGATTTTGGATAATTAAACATGCAAAATCCATCTGGCTTATCACGGAGAGGTGCAATGAATATCGAATAATCTATTATAAGAGTTTCAATAATCGATTATTCAAATATTTTTGAAGAACATATTCAATTTCTCCAAGCGAATGTCGATTACCTTTACTATGGTAATCGATTATGGTGAAGTCGATTACCCACTGTGAATGTCAATCATCCYATGCGAATGTCGATTACCCTATGCGGATGTCGATCATCCCATGTGGATGTCGATTACCCCATCAACAATTCAAATATCTTTAATTCTACAATTGATTAGTTATATGCAATAATTCGCTCATATGTATGACGTTTACTTTCATGATCGATTAGTCTATAGAAAACATATGAATAATCGACTACCCAGAAAGCACTAATTGACAAAGTAGGTAATGACTATACTTGTGCCAAAAAACCCTAAGTTATAACTGTTTGATTGATTAGGAAATGCTTTATAATTTATTGTAGCGGGTCATGTAAACGTTATGTAGAAACTGTTAACACTACTTGTTGATTATTCACTAATTTTTGAAATACAGAAATCCAAAAAAATTTCGTGCAAAGTATGAACAACCATAATTCATAATAGATAATATTAATCCAAAACTTTGTAGACATGTCTACAAAAGTTTCATTTTCAAAAAGCCAATTGCTGTCAAGTCAATGATTYAGAAAATTTCCTCAGAAAATGTCCATCGTGGTATGCACTAACAGTTAACACACCGACGGCTAAACAAATCCATTAGATGTTTTCCTCGTCTCCATTATCCACCAAGTTACTACCCATCATCATCCAAAATCGAATTTCCTACCCATTTCAGGGGTCTTCGGTATGAACTTCTACATCATCAATTGATCTAAATGTCACCAATTAGATGATCAACACTAACTTCTGGAGCCATATTATCAACATCGTTTCCATCCATTACCCACCTGAAGCTGTTTCCCTTTGCATTCCACTGCCTTGCTCATTGATTCATCTGTACATTTTTCCCATTCCTTCCCACCTACAATAACATCATGATTTGATCAAACTTTTCTTGTATAAACTTGCTCTCTTTCTTTTCTCTTAATGGTCTTCATTGATTTTTTCATTCTCCACATTTTACTTTCTAGTTTCTCTAATTTATTCATCAATGCACCATTACCACTTCTTCCTCAAGAACTTCCTTTTCTACACTTGAACCCTCCCTTGCATTTGTAATTCTCCCTTCCAACTCCTCTTTCTTCCTTTTTTAACCTGAAATTGCATGAAGGTTTCTGAACCCAAAAAATAAGGTCGTCATTTCAATAGTGTCACCCTCAGTTGCAAAAGCCTCATGCTTCTCAGGAATACACATCAACAGTTGTCCGTAAGACAGTTTCTCTTCTTTGAACGGGCAGTCAAGTCAATGTTGTGGCAAAATACATCCTCAAAATTGATCTTTTCGTGCTTCATTACCTTATATGTCAATATATAATATGATTCCCTCATATCCTTTCCAGCTCTACATTGAATATATTTTACAATGACCATTGAACTRCTCTTCCATATATGTCCATTGAATTAGGACCCTCCTTCCCTCCCTTGAACAGATAAGTACCAATCTCCTTTTTGTTCACTTCATGCTCATTATCTTCACAATCATCATCCTTCATTGTATTGCAAAAACTCCCCACCCTGTAAGTTAAAAATCTCATTTATAGTGCATGCAGTAAATTCAATTTTGGTCCCTTTCACGTACGCCCGAATAATCAATTCTCCAAATTCCAAAAAAGTATGCAGGTTTTCATAAAATAAATGAACTAGATTTAGACAGCAACTATGATTAGCAAACAGATTATCCCATTGTTAGACTGCAAACAATGTTTGTAAGTTTGGGAGTTCAATTAATTCTTCATACTTAGGCGGCTTCCCAAGAACAACTGGTCATTCMTTCATGTTCTCTTCAAATCTATTTTCAAACAACTTACATATGAAGTTATTGGAGTCCATTGTCGAAGTATTTTTCAGCTTTTTGTCTGCATATGATTCTGCATGGAAATTATGCAGAAAGTCCATCCTCAAGCTTTCCAGCAATGACATCTCCTTTTCCTTGCCTTTAAGTTGATTTGGATTATTTGCCCGAATCATGATTAAAGCTTTTTGCAATGTTAATTATGTTATGGCAAAAATTTTTACTGCTGACAATCGATTTTTTACAGTATAGTGAAAAACAACTTTGCCAAAATAAGAGAATACTGAGGGTTACATGACTTTTTGTTTTCACAAGTCACGTGACTTTTCTTATCCTTGTCTTTACAGAACCCTACCGTGATAGGTCGGTCTATAATGGTGCCCCAATGTGAAGAGAATATCGTCTGCTATTTCTATTACAGAAGGCCACCGTGATAAACACTCCCACCACGATGTCCAACCGTTATGATGCTTGCACCCAATATGATTGTCACAAACACTTGCCGTGATGATTTCCTCCATAACGGAGACCTCTGCGAAGATAATCTGTATGCTTCCTTTGCCACTGAAGGGCCCCGTGATGTACACTCTCCCCATTACAGTTGTCCACGGTGATTCAAGTTGCACCCAATATGCTCTTCGGAGATCCTCACTGTGATAGGTTCGACGATAATGGTGCCTCACTGTGAAGAGAATATTGTATGCTATGTCTATCATAGAAGTTCATCGTGATAAACACTCCGACCATGGTGTCCAACCGTTATGACGCTTGTACCCAATATAATTGTCACAGACACCTATCGTGATGGTTTCGTGTATAACAGCCACCTTCTGTACATTAGAATTTGTTTGCTCTCTTTGCCACAGAAGGCCATCGTGACTAACACTACCACCACGGCATACAACCATTATGAAGCTCGCACACAATATGCACTTCACAGCAGCCCACAGTGAAGGTTTCGTCCATCACGGTGGCCTATTGTGAAGAGAATATTACAAGTCACATGACTGTCTTTTCATAACTATTCCAACTCACGTGACCTTGCATTATAACGTCTTTGACATACTTGTGAAACTAGCACCTCTCCAACTTCTCACTTCTTGGTGCTACGTCTCTTTTCTGTGACCTTTTCAACTCTATATTTCCAGACATTTATCATAGCTGGGACCAATTTTCGAGCTTTGGTCCATCTCAACGTCGCAAAAGAGCTCATCTATCTCTTATTCATCATAAGGTAAAACCTCGCTTTACATGTAAAGAAAATGGAATTTTCTAGGGTTTGTCAACAATACAGCGATATATACCTTCATACCATCATTCCGTTAATTTGAGTTTGGTAAAACATTAATGCATTACACAAAAAAACAGCCATATTACTGATTTGATTCATCAGGTGGTAGACATGCCTACCACGGAGGCCTGCTGTAATGAATTAATTGAGTTAAGAAAACAATGTCCATCACGGTGGCCTTTAAAGTTATGAAAACCTAAAACACAAGTAATAACGAAAGGCTACCGTGACGGACTATTCATCACGGATGGATTCYGTGATAGACAAGATTATCACGGTGACTTGCTGTGACCAAGCTTCCAAACTACATGGACATGGCAGTAGCCCATCATGATAGACATGTCTATCAYGATTTCCCCTAATGATGAACCTGCAGACAATATGCTGATGACACCAGGCCACCCATCACTGTTTGCTGCTATGAAGTGCGTATTGGTACCTAAAGTTATCACGAAAGGTAATTCATTGTGGGCATTTGTACCACGGTGGCCTCCAATGATAGGTTGGACCCAATATGCTCGTCATAGCAACCTGCCGTGATGGTTTTGTCCATAATGGTTACCCATTGTAAACAAAATATTGTGTGCTGTCTTTATCACAACAGGCCACAGTTATGGACCCTTAGAATAACGGTGGCCTTCTGTGATAAAGCTTTTACCCATTAGAGTATTCCTAGTATCCCCCTATGATGAATTTTCAGACCTCTTCCTCTTATGCTTTGGCCTCTATTTATAGGCAAAGTGAATTGATTTGCTTGATCGGAGCCACATCTAGGACTGACGTGACGTTACTTGATTCACCAACCTCCATCTTTGATTCAATTAGTTGAACCTGGTATCCTTGACACGTGTCATTATTTATTGATTGAGATATCATATGCTCCCTCAATTTTAATGGGAGCATTTAAATTTAACTCTTAATTATTTAAATAGATTATAAAAATTTAATTTAATAAAATTTTCATATTTACATCTATCGTAATCTCATAATAATTATTATGCTAAAGAATACATTTCATTTTTTGTCTTTTAGGTGTCATTATCACAATCATGAAGGAAAATGAAAGGAGGTAAAAGAATATAGGAAAAATCTTTAATACAAATTTCTATGTAAGTGAAAACAGTTTAGATGTAACATATCAAATCAAATTGAAAAAAAYAATGCTTTCCTCACATTTTGGCAGGGAAAAGAAAAAGGAAAACGAAAATGAAATTGACGTTCATTATCATCCATAGAATTTATTGTCCAACTCTTTGTGAAATGCAAATGGACCAAAGATGGAAATTAGGTTTTGTGAGTTGGTTTGGCTAAATCCGAGCTCAGTGTGGACAAAATTCACATTTTTTACCCCAAGTTTGGCCCGAAGTACAATTTAAGATTTCAATAGCCTCAAATTGTATATATTTTTTCAATTTGAGGTAAAAACTCAAACAATGGTGAATGCAATCATTGCTTTCAATATTTGGGAGTATTGTTTAGTAATATATATTTAATCATTCTTTTATTATTATTTATATATATTTACTATATTAAATGTAAATTGTTTGGGCTGAATTTATGTTAGAAGAAACTTAGCTCATTTAGACTTTAGCCTTAAAATTGAGATTCCATTTGACTTGACAATTCTCTATTTTAAACTCAATTCAAAATATTTGACTCGTGGTCGARCTGATGCCAACCCAATTGACAAGCTTAATTTGCCCATTATATGAAAAACGTCGTAAGCCAGGTTTGGGCAAGCCCAAAATCAGTCCAAATTAAAATGAAAGGTTTGAGCATGCCTGAATTATAGTTTCTCTCTTTTWAAAAATAATCTTATAAAATCACGTACAATGCATAAAATTAATTCTTAGAGAAAAAATTACAAATAAAGCTATTCCTTTTATTATCTAGAGAGACCAATATTTAGATATATATATATATATATATGTTTCTTAACTATGTTCTAATATTTTGATATTGATTTTTTATATATTAAATATTTATTACGAACTTATAAAGAGACAAGTTAAGAAAAAGCCCTATTTAATTCCATTTTAAGCTAGTAAGTTTTATAAATTAGTAAAAGAAACATTTTAGATAAAATAGTCAACTTAATTTTATTTCTCAAACAATGAAGTTTGAGTTTAATTGTTTTTATACAAATATTGGAAATAAAGTATTTTTTAGCTTTTCTTTTTTTCTTCTTTTCACTATTTTCCTTTTACATTTCCATCCCAAAATCCACAAACCAAACAAGAGAAATTAGTTTTTTGAAAATCATTTTCCTTAGTATTTTCAATGGTTAATCAAACAACATGTGGATTTTCACTTAAGTATTTAATTTCATTTTTCTGTAAAGAAAAAAAAGATTTAATTTCCTTTTCCTTTTCTCTTTTTCTTTTCCGAATTGAAATCCTTAAACCAAACGGGGCCTTAGGATTGAAAACTCTTAATCAATAAGTTTAAGCCCTATTCAATAAAAATGGAGTTTGAAAATCGAAGTCTGAAGTTTTAAAAGCAGGAGAATTTATGAAAACTAAAAATTTTAAATTCACTTTGTATCTCTTTGAGTACTGTCTTTTGTAATCTAATATGCAATGTATTAATATTTTAAGTCAAAATATCATCACTTAAAGACTTAAAGAAGGAATTAAGAATCACTTAATGTATTAAGATATTAYAAAATTATATTATCAAACAACCTTAATTTAATAAGCTCTTAATTCTTTTAGTTTTAAATATTGATTGAGTTATCAAACAAGGCCAGATTGAGGTAATTTAGTATTTTGCTACCTGGTTATAATCCATGTGTGATCAACACTTGGTCCACTTAACATACAATTGAACTCTAGTACATTAGCTAGGTAACTGAGCATTAATGAATTTATTAATGGATATCATATAATTATTAATTTTTCTTGATATTAAACCTTTTATATGTAGTTTTTTGTTTGTTTTGCTTTACTCTTTTTTTCCCTTTACTTTCTTGCCTTTTAATTTTTCATGAATACTAGATCTTTTGGTAGACCTTTAGTGTTTGATCAAGATTTAGAAGCTACTATTAAGAAGAATAGGGAAAAGGCTAGAAAGGAATCAGGAATTAGGAAATAAAAATATGGAGATAGGAGATAGTCTTGGAGCTCATAATTAAGAAGTGGACCCTCAAGATATTAAGATGACACAAAATAATAAAATTAGCAAGTAAAGACCATAAGAGAATATGCCACTGATACAAATTTAGTATACTATTAGCAAGTGTACTAGATTGTACATTGTAATACAAATAAGATATTATTCTCAAGAAGAATTTAATCCTAACTATCACTCTTTTTAGGTTCTAAACTTTATCTAGTAAATAAAAAATGAAGATGTGATGAATTAATCTACTAACTTAACTAACAAGAAATCAAGATGTGAGAATTAATCTGATAACTTAACTAACAAGAAAACAATATAAAATTGAATGAGAGAATCAATCGGAGAAGGTTTTAAGATACATGATTTTACTCATCTAAATCTATGTTATCTAATTGACCTGCCAAACTAATRTGTTGACTATTGACCAACCAAACCCTAGTTTATTGACTATACTTGTTCAAGTTATACTCGACTGATTTCCTAAGCAATAAAGATATTTCTATACTCAATTTAACTAGAAAATGCAATAATCATATGGTTCTATTCGATTGCATAAGTTATGTGAATATATATCTATTCCACACCCAATTCATGGTTTTGTTACTTAAGCTAATTATGTAGGTGTAATCTCTAATTGTCCTAAATAATGTGATAATCAATCCAAAGATGGCTAATAATTTAATTGAGAATAACGAAACTTCAATATAACTCAACATGTTACTAATGGAAAATGATAAATTACATCATGGTCCTAGAATGGAAAATTAGTTTAACATAATCGAATTACAACTTAAGGGTTTAAATGTAAAGATGAAAAGAAACATCACTACAAATTGAAGCATAATCCCTTTCAGTACGATCATTTTGTGTTTGTCGACTCTCTTCTCCTAAGGCTCCAAATTTTCTTTAAAGTCCAATGATGAAGTATCCAGGTTTAGGAATACAAAGATGAGATTATATCACATCCCAATACATTCTTTCTGTGTAAAACTAATTAGGAAACCTTATACCACCCAAAATACCATAAAAATTCAAAAATATTTGCCAATTAAGAGTCAAACCAGTACAACAGCACCTGTTATGGTTGAACTAGTACAACAGTGCCTGTTGTGGTCGAACTAGCGCTAGTTGGCGAAGCCAACATGGCCTTGTTCTTCTCTGGAAGTCGGCCTTCTCCAACATATATTGGACCAACTCCCTTAATTCGGTGTTGGTTTGGCTTGGTTTAACCCTAATGGGCCAGCTTTCAATGCTCTCTTGGACTTTTTCTTGATGATTTCACTCTCGGGCTTCTAATTTATACTTATGGAGTTCGTTAATGACAATTGTGATGCCATCATCCATCTTTTATCCAAATTCATGCGATTAGTAGTATTTCATCTCATTTTTGCCCAAATTTAACATAATTGTTCCTACAAAATCAAAACGAACAAATCRTGACATATATACTCTTTAAATCACAAATACATCAATATTTATATCATTTTAACCCTTAAGAACAATCAATAATGTACATATAACACCGATGTATCAGCCACTCTTAAGGTGAAAGGGGCTTTTCCAGCTATCTTACAACCTATGCGCCTCAATAGTTTTGAGATTAGACTTGCATAAATCCAAATAATTCAATGGTGAGTATAATTTTATGAATTATCTAGTGAGGATCCAAATACCCAAACTTATAACTTTTTAAAATTTTTTGATATCTTTTAGCAAAATAGGGCAAGTATCAATGCCATTAAATTAAGGATTATTTCATTTTATCTTGCAAGATAAAGCTAACTCTCTTCAGTCTTCTTTCACAAATACTTCTCAAGCAACTAAAATGATGAAATTGAGAAATAACATGACTAAATTTGTTCAAAATAGTGGAGAAATATTATATAAGGCTTGAAGATGTTTAGGGATTACTAAAGAACATGTCCACATCATGAGTTATCATTGTGGATGCAAATTCAAATATTCTATACTAGCATGAGTGGGATGTCTAGATCTATGATAGATCCAACAAGTGCAGATAGTGATATGTGTAAATCACCTCTGGAAGGTTGAGAATCATTTAAGGAGATGACTTAGCTGGTTATCAATGGTCTAATGAAAGAAACAATCATCTTAAGAGAGGGAGTGTGATAGAATTAGATGCTATTCAGATTATTTTGTCCCAACTTCAAAGAATTTAAGGATTGGATGTAGAGTCACTTGTAAAAATTGTGGTAGTAAATAAAAGTGTACATTATCTAGAAAATAATTTCTCCTACCCTAATTTTTAAGAAAATTCATATGAGGGTGCAAAGTTTGAGGTCCAAATTCTAGGTTGAATACCCCTTATTTGAATACATACAATCCTGGATGGAAAAATTACCCTAACTTCTTCCAATAAAAAATTCAAATTATGGTTTCAATCCCAAATGTAAGACCACCCCAACAACTCGGTGTTTTTTCACTAATGAGAGAAAGTCAAATGTAGAAGATTTGGYTTCCAAATTCATAATTGTAAATCCTAATGATATTTTCTATTTGTTTATTTTGATAACGACTCATTTGTTTATTGGTCATTAATTAAGTTGGTAAATTTTTAATGAAGAAAAAAAATGTTTATGTTGTAAATAATTATTGGTGATGACTTCTTATCCTTGAACCTCTAGAAGTCCTATGGTTTAACCTATATCAATAGAAGACTTTGGTTCATATTAAGGTAAATGATAATCAATTTTATTTTTCTCCCTACTTCTATTCCCTCTCTCTATAAACTTCTCTTCTCATTTTTCATTTTTATACTATAACATGTTATCAGCAAAACTTTATACCTTTTGAGTCTTTGCCATATCTGATTGAACATGAGTCTTTGCCGGATTTGATTGAAATTGAGTATTTACGGATTTGATTGAAATTAGTCTCTACTTCCGGTTAAACGTTTGATTAAGGTTAGTCAACTTACTTTCTTTTAATTGAGGTTCGTAAATCAATTAAGCCTATACTTTCTTTTAGTACTATTTTACAAACGATTAGTATTTACTTTTATATGGTGAACGCATATCTTGTATGTTGAGTATTTCTTCTACTACCAGTAAGATACTTAGTTCAATAGGTTATTGGTAGGATTAATGCCTCTATGTTTGGATTGTTAAAAGAAAAAAATTGGAACTAATTTGTTCTAAATTTTTACTCCTCGAGTTTGGATATTTTAATTCTTTTATCTCGATTTCATAAAGTCATTGTTGCGAGTTATTTTAGCGGTTGGATCTTGTTCAAACAACAAATTATGAGTTTCTTGAGAAATATATGTTATATGACAAGATTTTATGTCTACTCTATGTGATTGTATGCCTTTTTTTTTAATCATTAGTATTTTATATGTAATATTTTCTTTCCTTTTTAATTTATAAGTTCTTTACAGATTTATAAAAGAATATAGCGTTGTGAATCTTGAAGTAGCACAACTTTATATTGATGTTTCATAAGAATATTAATATATATTACATACTCTTGAGAAATATAACATTAATATTCCTGAAGAATATTAAACCAGTGCTCCAGAAGTAGCAATAATCTAAATTTAAATTATTTTCTCTTGAAGAGCTTAACATTAACGTCCCTGAAGCATATTGAACTAGTTCTCTTGAGATAGCAATAATTAAATTTACATTATTTGCTCTTGAAGAGCTTGACTTATTATTTCAATATTCCTGAAGAATATTAAATTATTATTTTAAATTAATATTATACACTCCTTAAAAGTTTATTACAATCTAAATATTTTTATAGAATATTCTATTATTACTCTAAATTAATATTATATACTCCTGAAGGATATATTATAATCTAAATATTCTTGAAGAATATTGAATTATTACTCTAAATTGACAGTATATACTCCCGAAGGGAATGTTGTAATCTAATTCATGAAGAATATGGAACTATTGCTCTAAATTAATTTATCTATAAGTTAATATGATCTACTCCTAAAGGGCRTATTCCAATCTAAATATTCTTGAAGAATATTGAACTATTATCTTTGAAGTAGCAATAGGCTGAATCAATTATTATATTAATATATTATTATTGTGCTCTTGAAGTAATGCTTGTTTTGAGAAAAATGATATACTTTGGTGATATAATATGTAATCTCTCAAGGAATGCATATAATATATATTCCGTTGACATAAATTATTTTGGTACGACTCTACATCTTTCGAAGATATATTGCCCCTTATTTTTATTGTAGAATTTATACACATGGTAAATATCACCCCAATTTGAATTCGTTGCACTTGACAAATTCTTTTATCGATTCAACGAGAAATATTGACCATTTATTTGGAAGTGGTATGTTAGAAAACGAGATTAATTTCTCATTTTACGTATTTTCCTTTAAATTCTACATCGACTTTCTTTATGTTTTTGAAGTTTTTACATTTGGACTGTTTCATTATTTGGTTAAATTATTTTTACCTTAATATTTTTTTATAGAAGTATTTAGATTACTTTTCTTTATCAAAATGTTTTAGATTTGTAATATATTATTGAGATATATGTCTCATCAATTGTGCAATAATACACTCCATATACTCAGTATAAGAAGTATTTCTCTCACTTGAAGATGAGATAGACCAGATATAAATACTATAAATGGTAGTGTAAACTTGATTTATTGTTCTGGAAGAACTGTCATATTTTGTCTATAAAGAGAAAATATTTATATGCATTTACTGCTATGGAAGAACTACCATATTTTTGTCTCGAAAGAGACAAAATTTATTGCAATGTTATCTTTAAAGTTCCGAAGAAATTTTTAAAGTTTTTAAGATATCCCCCAAAATAGATATCATATTGATACAATGAGAAAAGTGGTTCAAATGTTTATGTATCACTATTATAGTATCAAGAATTTACATTGGAGAAACTAGTAGCTCTTTCCTTAAGATTATATTATGCCGAGATTAATGCACTTAAAGTGCATCATCTTGTAAACCAGAAGTTTACTTGTGATCCAAACATTCTTATTATTTTCATAATAGATTGAGTCATACTGAATCTATAATGATGGGAAAATAACTGAGATTTCGTACGATCACCCATTGAGAAATCCAAAAGTGATTAATGTAAAATAAATTCCCATGTGCATGCTTGTTCTCAAGGGAAATTAATTACTAGATTGTTACGAGCAAAAGTAGGAGCTGCAAGACCTACATTTATAGAACAAAATTATGGTGATATATGTGGACCTATTATGTGTTCAATTTAAATATTTTATTGTCCTAATTGATACATCAATTTGACGGTCATATGTGAGTTTATTATCAATTGCAACTTGAAGTTTACGAGATTACTTGTTCAAATAATTCGATTAAGAGAATCTATTAATTAAAAATATTCATTTGGATAAAGCTAGCATACGTTCATCCGTCATTTTGAGCTCATTTCATGTTAATTGGGATTATTGTTGAACATCTTGTAGCTTATATTCATACACAAAATGGTTTAGCTAAATATTTTATTAAATAGTTGCAATTGATTGCTAGACTATTACCAATCTCCCTACAATCTTGGAGATATGCTATTTTACATGAAGCAGCATTGGTACGTACTGCCAACTAGTTATTATAAATTCTCTCCTTTGGCGTTATTAGCTAGTGAATTAGAAGTTTAAGAAATTACCCATTATAGAAAATAGCAAATTCATGCGTCTAATACTTGTACTTATTCAACAAGAATTACTAAATCATATTTATTAATCAATAATTGTTCCCATTTGAAGGGAAGTCCTAGTAGGGCAAAAAGTTGAGATACTAGCTAGTAATTATAAAAATACCAAAAATGTGGTAGTAATTCTAAGACATGCCAGAAATGGGGTGGCTTTTTTACCTGAAAAACCGTGATTATCACACAGACTTGCCAACGTTGCATTTATACGGGCGCAAAGTTCTGTTACACATTAAGGCCTCTCAATCACATTACGTGCACCATCGATAAATAAATGCTTTAGAGGCCTAATAATGTATAGAAAGAAAGCATTTAATTAATAGAGAACACATTACAAACATTTACAATAGTCTTGGTGAAGRTGGCAACAACAATGACCAAGGTCTTATACAAGTTTGCATGCCAACTCTTTAAACCAATAGTTTCATCCAACCCTGCTCTATAAGAATTCTAGCTCAAAATGCCCAAGCAATCGCAATAGACATTAGTTTCTCGAGGAGGTGGGAAAATTTTATCTATTTTCTATCTAATTTTCTACACAATTTTAGCACTATAAACTTAGCATGGATGTTTCTCTAAACGTATATTAATAAAATACAAGAAAATATATTTACAAACAATGTACAATACAAAAGATGTTGTGCCCTCTTAGGTGCGAGTCCTGGGTGCTTGTGTGCTCCTGGTCGTCGATCCGCTCTGGTCGCTTGTGCTCCTGGGGGTTGTGTGCTCCTAGACACTAGTTGTTTGGGCATGCATACGCCTAGGTGCTAGTGCTGGACGTGGGTCTACCTCTBGGTGTGGTTGTGCTCCTAGGCTCAGTCATGCTCCTGGGCGCTATTAGCGTGCTGGCGTGGGCATGCAGGTACATACGTTCCTCCTTGGCTAGTCTTGACGCGCTTTTTGGACGTCGTGCAGTCATGGGTGCTTTGGCAATTAATTCGTGACATTCTCCTCCACTTGTGCTTGTGACGTTCTCGGTGCTATGGCTCCTTAGAAAGCACCAAAAAAGGCTGGAAAACTCTTAGATCCAGCTCCTTCTTCAAGTGCTTTCTTTGTCTCTTCGATCACTGCCATTTTCTTGAGCTCCTACTCTCTTGATCATTGACAGTGGCTTATGCTCCTCCATCAACTGTAATGATTCTAAGGCACGTCAGAAATAAGACATATCTCTTTATTTTAAAGCATGCCAGAAGCATGACCAATTTCCTGGTTCTAAAGATAAACATCCTTGAAAGAAAATAAGATTATATGATAAAATGACCATAAATCAAATAAAAATAGCTAAGAGATTCAAGTTCTCAAGGAGTAAAATACAGAGAGTTCTTGATATGATAAGTGATGATGAGGATCTTGAACCAAAATTAATTGAAAATGTCAACATAGACATGATTGGTTAAGGGAGAGATGCAATTGAATCTCAATTAAATTCGCCATTGACATGTGTAGTTCTAGACCTATAGTCCGAACACCACAAGGTGTAAATCCAATTGACTATAAAATGGGTATTTATATGCGAAAAAAAGATGAAAATAATGAAGTCATCAGATATAATGTAAGATTAAAGTTCAAAGTTTTTTACAAAGACAAGACCTTAATTCTATATAAACATAATCACTAGCAGTAAATATAGTTACGTTAAAAAATCTGGTACGCTTAGCAATACATAAGAATCTTAATTTGCGTTTGGTGGATATAATCACTTTTATTTATGTGGTTCAGTAGACAATGATAATTACATGAAAATCTGTGAAGAATTTAATTTGTCCGCAACATTTACTCGAGAAAATCATTCCATTAAATTGCAAAAATTCTTATCTGAATTAAAATAATCTAGACTCGTTTGATATAATCGTCTTAGCAAATATTTGTCRAATGAAGGATATAAAAATAACAATGTCTACCATTGTGTTTTCATAAAGAAAACGTATATTGGATTCATAATTGTCTCAATTTCTATTAATTTAAATCTAACTGAACTCTTGAAGTGCTTAACAAAATTGTAGATTACATAAAAAAATMAATTTGTCTTGAAAGATCTAGGAAAAAAAATTATTTGTCTTAGTTTGCAAATTTAACGTTTCCTTAAAGGATTATTTGCTCATCGATTCAAGTATATATAAAACGTAACAAAACAATTTATATGAATAGTTCACATCCATCGATATCATTTATGATCGTGAGATCACTTGAATTTGATAAAGATCATTTTCGCCTGCCTGAAGATGAGGAAAAGATTATTATTCCTGAAGTACCCTGTCTTAGTACATTTGATACTTTTCCTGCAAATCTCCTTGCAAGTTATAGTTCTCTAGGGAAGACTGTATCCTAGAGTTTTGTTAAGCAAACTATTAGAGTTACATACTCAAATCATTCAGAAATTATTGCACTTCATGAGTTTGCATTGCACTCAAAGGAGATAGAACAGAACATATTTTTCCAAAGTTCTATACACACGAGCTTCACAGCAGTAGCGACATCAATGTTCAATAGATTCGCTCAGTGATAATATGGAGAAAGTTGATTCATCAGATTGGAATGTGTTGAACAAAAAACATTCAGTAATCATCTATATCAGGGGAGTAGCGGTACTCCTTTTCTTTGCTTAGGTTTTGTCCCATTGGATTTTCCTTACAAGGTTTGATCGAGTCAACAATTAATACTCCAACATTAATTTTACTCTTTTTCTTAGTTAGGTTTAGTTTTTTCTCATGATTTTTTCCCAAACAAGTTTTATGAGGCAATTGCTGTATAGATTAGTTATACAAGGGGGAGTATTGTAAATAATTATTGATGAATGACTTTCTGCGTTTGAAACCCTAAAAGCCYAAGGTGTAACCTCTATAAATAGAGGGTTTTGATTCACTCAAGGTTAATGATAATCAATCTAGAGTTTCTTCCTTAGTTCTATTCCCTCTCTCTACAAAATTCTGCTCCCTTTTTCCCTTTTATATTATAACAGTTGGTAAATTCTCTTCAACCTTTGTTTCGTTGCATAAATAAGGAAATTTCAGAGCATCAAAAAATGTCATGCCAATTGTGGGCTCAAACAAGGGAACACATTGGCAAGTAATGTCAACCACTTCTTGAGTATCACAAGATTGGAGACATTGCCGAATCTGTTTCCTTCCAATTTTAGTTGAAAGAAAGGGAAGCCATTCCAATCATTCTTTCGGATTCTCGTACTGATTTTGTTTTATATATATATATATATATATAAATAAGAATTTTACTAAGGAAAAGAAAAAAAGGAAATTTTAGGAAATTAAAAATTTACAAATTGTTTGATTAACTAGGGAAACTATTAAAGAAAAATAAATGACTTTCAAGAAAGTAATTCTTTTTATTGGTTTGTGAATTTTGGTGTTGAAATGTAAAAGGAAAATATAAGAAAGAAAAAGAAAAAATAATAAGAACAAAAAACATAACTAATATACTTTATTCCATTATTGGTAAAAAATAAAAAATAAATTCAAACTTAATTTATTGTGAAATAATGTTAAGTTACATGTTTCAATTAATGTATTTTTCTACTAATTTATAAAAATTATTAGTTTGAAATGTTCTTATTTTGGGCTTGCTCTTAGCCTTGATTGATCCTTATAAGCTCCATAAAAATAATAAGTAGTAATTATATAAAAAATTGATTTAAAAGTATCAAACATAATAAAAGTACTTATATATTTCTAATTTTTAACCTTCCTAAATGATACAAAGAATGGATCCATTCACCATTTTCTTTATAGGACTTAATTTTATGCATTTTCGATGATATTATAATTTTTATTAATAAAATAATTATAATGGTCCGTAACTTGCATTTTAGTTCCGAACGATCTTGAACTTGATCAAGCCTAACTCACAAAACCTAATAACACCCGAACTTACTACAATTATTTCCTTTTATTTTAAAATTTGATTATTAGGGAAGAAGATTATCTATTGTATGTAGCTTTTTCATTCCAAAACTTTTTAATTAAAATCATATTAACTTACATACAAAATTCTATTAAAGATTATACATAATATTTTTTTATCTGCTTTTATTTTTATTTTGTTGCTGTGACAATAATACCTAAACGCCAAATATTATAAAATATAATTTAGCATAATAATTAGCAAATATCGTAATATATCAAAATGAATATAAAACGAAAAGCTATGGTAATTCTTTTTTTAATACGACTTTGTAAATATCTTAGGCCTAAGGGTAAGTAACCTGCCTAAAATTTGCGATATCAAGTACATAAGATGGATATAAATTATGAACACCAATTAGGATTTTCTATTAAAAAAGAAAATGAATTAATTCTATTTTTAAAATAAAAAATGACTTTTTCTTCTTCTCTAGGCAAATTGCAACTTTTTACTTTTCGATAACCCATTTCTTCATTTTCTATTATAGCTTTCTTCACTTCTTTCCCTCTTCTTTTTTCCTCACTACTTTAGCCACCAAAAACTTATGCTTTCCTTTTCCCCAAAAAAAATCCTTGAASCAGACATGAACCATTTGTGGAAGAACCGGAGATTGAAAGTCAAATTCAAATTATTTTCAGCAAMGACAACTAGGGCCTATTCCAATCCGTTCTCTCTTTCACTTTTGATGACATACCCCCATGAAAACCATGTTTTGCTTTTAAATGTGTGCGGTTTAATTCTTAAGATGTAAGTTTGTCTTTGCAAAATTGTGGAAGATATTTGGCAAAGAAAGGATTGTTATTCTAATGGAATATTCCCTTTGTGATCCCAACATGTCAAACCTCAAATATCAAACTGGTTGGCCAACTCTTCCCACAAGGCAGGTGAATGTATCACATTTGATACGATTCGTTTGGCATTTCAAGTGCACTACTTCTGACAATTTCCACAAGTATCATGTGCATGCTGCTCTAACAATGGATATTGTGGAGACAAGAATCATCAACCTTGTAAAGTTAATTCTTTACTAGGGTTCGGGACAAGAATCAAGTAACTTTATGACAGGTGAAGTCATGTATAACCACTTGGCAGATCATATTTTCCCATTCACACACACAAAGTACAGAAGATACTGTGTGAATTAATATATTGGTTTTGCCTTACTTCCATAGGGCAGTCGGATGAATAAGTTTACATATCATGAAATCGATGTGTTAGTGAAACTTTTATCTCTTGAATTAAGGGCATTAATTATATGTAATGGTATGAAACCTACTTTGAATTCTTTATTTATATATCATGTGATTTACTATTGAAACGAAAAGAGAATTCCCAGTTAGCTCAACATTCTTGGTTGATTCACATACATGATGACGTAGTAAAGCAGTAGATACATTACCTTATCCATTTTATTCTCTGAGAGTTTTCTAACTGATCCCATAATTTGGCTGCTGGAAAATTCCTCTCCCTTATCAGTTGTTGAAGATGCCCACATCTGATCTCATGGAATCTATAGCTATATGTACTTGAAGCCTCCTAATTAATTTCTTTTAGAAATTTCATGCTTCTAATATGTGAGAATGTGAATCATGCATACGTTCATGCTGACACCAGCTACAGGACAGCTTTTACGAGATTCTTAAATCCATAAGGGAGTGCTGATGGTATCTTATGACAAAATTGGCATTGTTCATGTAAGTTGAATAGTCATATTCAACCCAAATTTTCTCCTTCTGTTTCTTGCATGCATCCCCAGCATATTTAACGGTGAGGTTCCTCTCCTTAGAATAAAGTGATAAGATTTTTGCTTTTAGTGCAAAAGCTTTTAGGGATATCAAAAATGTTTTGGTGTTTTGGAAGTATAAATACAGCTGAGCTTCACCTTGTTATGCAGAAAAACCTCATACATCTCAGTCCCATCTGAACTCTTATTTTCCTATTAGCTAGCACAAGCTAGAACAAGTATAATGCGGGGAAAGAATTTGAACTCCAGTGCCAAATTACCTTGCCTGGATTCTGATTGTTTGCCTCATCATCATCAAGTTGCAAACGAAACAAACCATGAAGATAATTTGGCTGTTCAGTCAGTAACTAGAAGCAAGATCAAGTTTGAACAAAACATCAACAAGGACTTGGAGAGGTTGGATGTTGAGAAAGATATCCGACATTCTGTGGAAAACAATAGTTCTTTTCTTCATGCAGTCACCAACATGATTGGAATGCTTATAGGTAGGTTCTTGTGGCCATTTTTATCTCTTTATCATATTTTCATTCCTCCTTTTAAGTGTTCATGATCATCCATCCACAACTTCTCGAAGGGCATGAATGATATAGTCAAGCTGTCATGTACTGAAAACATCGACACAATTATATTTTGTACTTCCCATTTTTCAGAATGCTCATTGCTGTTGGTTTTGGTTTCTTGATGTTTTTCAACAGGTCTAGGACAGTTATCAACTCCATATGCTTTAGAAAAAGGAGGGTGGACTTCATTATTCCTACTTGTGGGACTAGGAATCCTCTGTGCATACAGTTCCCATCTTCTTGGAAAATGTTTGGAGAAAAATCCTAAATCAAGAGACTATAAAGACATAGGGCAGCATGCATATGGAGCRAAAGGAAGAATCATAGCTGTGATTTTCATTTACACTGAGATCTTCATGGCCCTGGTTTCTTACACCATCTCTCTCCATGACAATTTAGCCAGAGTCTTTTGGGGCACACACCTAAACCTGTCATGGACAAATTTAACCACTTCCCAAATCCTCACAGTTTTGGCCGTGTTGGTTGCCCTTCCAAGCCTTTGGCTGAGAAATCTTTCTTCCATTTCTTTCCTGTCAACTAGTGGAATTCTAATGTCACTTCTGATTTTTGTGACTGTGGCATGCACGGGCATCTTTGGAGGTGTCAAAGCCAACAATAAGATGCCAGCACTGCAGATCCAAAACGTTCCTGCTATTTCGGGGCTGTACATATTTAGTTTTGCTGGTCATATTGTTTTCCCCAATATATATGCAGCAATGAAAGATCCCTCCAAGTTTACAAAGGTAATTTTGTCATCTTTCCAAGTCAAATATTCACTTATTTAATTAGTGAGATATATCACTTAATTCTTCAAATAACTTAAAGTTTGAATGATTAAAACTTACATCTTTATTATAACAATGTAAAAAAATTATATATTAAATTTTTACGCTTCCATACGCTTAGTAATCTGTCTTTAAATCTACATAGCTACTTTCTTTAATCTTAGGAATCTAAATCAACAATTTCTTTGTTTTGGGCAATCCAACATGCATCAATCCCTTTACCTGTCCTGTTGCCCATTCTTTTCGTTTAACATTTGGTATCTTAGCACCCATCCTTGTTAAAGTAAGACTACTAGGACATATAATTAAAAATAGAATGAATATAATAAAAGTGTAGTAGAAAAATGAATCTTGTTCCTGGGAATCTGTTTCTGCCTAACCTAGGGATTAGTACTCTTCTTGAGACCACTACTTTTCCATAAATGTTGGACAGTTATCCAAAGTGGGGGCCCTCGGCGGCGTTTGAGGTTCCTGTTACCAAGCACAGAAGCTCAACTCCGTTCGTCAGCGTTGCCAATCCCTTATAATTATAATAATTATTCCACTCAACAAATCCAGACACTTTCAATATGAGATCTGAATGTTACTAAAAAATAAGAGATTAATTATAATATAAAACTTTTTACTTTATGATGATTTAGAAGCCATAATAGTAAAGGACTAACATGTCTTCCTCTTGCTTCTTTTACAGGTATCTATGGTCAGTTTCTCAGTGGTAACAGTTCTCTACACAGCTTTAGCTTTCATGGGGGCAAAGTTATTTGGCCCTGAAGTGAATTCCCAGATCACTCTGAGCATGCCTAGGAACTTAATTGTCACGAAGATTGCACTATGGGCAACAGTGTTAACACCAATGACCAAATATGCACTGGAATTTGCACCATTTGCAATGCAACTAGAACAAAATCTTCCCCCACAAATGAAGGCCAGAACCAAAATGATCATAAGGGCCGGTGTTGGTTCAATTCTGCTCCTGGCAATATTAGTTCTGGCTCTCTCAGTGCCATACTTTGAGCATGTTCTTAGTCTCACAGGCTCTCTTGTTAGCCTGGGAATTTGCGTTGTTTTCCCTTGCGCCTTCTACACGAAGATATTCTGGAATCAAATATCAAGACCTGCGTTGATTCTGAACATGATTCTCATAGCAATTGGCACACTTCTGGGAGCATCTGGAACCATTTCGTCTTCTACAATGCTAATAACGACCTTCAGGAGAGCTCATTCACCCTGATAACTTGCTCAAGTAGTCGTCCTGATATTCTGACCCCCTATGGCCTTGAAGAAGAATAAAGGGAAACAAGATTTAGAAGAATACTAAAATATTTTGAGATATTTATGTTCAAACTCCTCTGTATGCAAAATATATAAATCTAATACAACTGAGGCCTATTTCAACAGTGAAAAGAATGTCAGCAGATATCGGCTTGCATCTATCTTAGAACTATAGATAGAAAGAACAAAAATCTAGAGCATAGGCAATTGCTGAAGTTGTGATGTTGCTGCAGAGAAAAAATATGAAAAGAAAAATAACTCATTTTCATTTCCCCTATTTCAGTTTTTGCTGTACATGTCCTCTCATATCCTTGATGTGCAACATAATGCGCACTTAAGATAAAATAATATTCAATACACAAAGATCACTATCTAATGAATACGCAAGTTAAGCTAAGAAAATACATTAATATAAAGCAAGACTAAAGCAAATAAAGTGCACAAGAGATTTAGATTAGTGTGTTTCGATCCTACCAAAGGATCTTTAAGTACCCAACACAGAATATAACATAAACAAAGTTGCTTGGGTTCTGCAACACCCCTTATCAACTCAAGAAACAATGGAATTACCCACTAAATTTTATTAAGTCACCTTCACAGCATTATACCAGAGATAGTTTTCACAAAATGAAGCCCAAACTCAAGAGTGATTTTTGAAGAATGATTTGTAAGTGTAGAGCTCAGAAGATAGCGTCTTAGAAGTGTAGGAGTTTGTTCTCCGAAGTCCACAAAATCGCATCTTTCAGAATCGCCCAAATTGGTTTATATACCAGCTTGCATTTTCATTCTAAGTAGCCAGAAATATATGACTATTACTAGTATAATCTCGTCTCTTTCGGATGCACTGAACAAAGTTAGTAACACCTGAAAATTCGTCTAAAACAGCATAACCCTACGTGATTAACACTTTGGACGTCAGAAACTCCCCTCCTTGAAAAAAATTAAGATATAACTTTTAAACCTCAACATAACATTGGAAACTCTTCTAAAACCAAGTAAAATCATTAAGATTGCCAATTTTCCCACTTTTACGCATTGTGCCTAATTATATCCTTTATTCTATAATTAATTATTTAATTTATTATTATTATTGTCTATTTTGTTATTATTTTGCAAAAGGATTTGAGCCCGGAAGAGTGGATGTGTCAATTAGGAAGTCAATAATTAATTATTTTTGAAATACTCTGTATGCTCATTTATTTAACTAATGAAATTTTATTACTTTTATTGAATTCAAAATAATATACATACTTGAATGAATTAAATTGCACACGGGAGCTTTATTTCGGGAACCCATAAGGGGGACTTTGGGTAATTATTTAATTTTGAGTGTAATTTATTAGAGATTACTCCTGAACCCAAAATCCTAAAGTCCTACACTAAATCTATTATTTTTTAGCCAGAATTAAGCATAAATGACCTTAATCAAATTTGGGGCTTAGCTTGGCCGAAGGTCAACAAAAGAACCATCTCACTTATTCTTAATATCTCTTTATCACAAATCCTTACCGCGTAAGTTAAAAGGAAGCAAGAAAAAGAAGAATAAGAATCAGTTCACTCAGCAAATTTCTTTATATTCAAAATTTATACAATACGACGTGTGGTTTGAAAGGAGATTTACGAATACTTTTTTTTAACGTGACTATTTCGATAACTTTATCATTTACATAAACTCGGAATGTCACGAACTATACACACTTCATTAATATATGACACAATCGAGTTGGGAGTCCAAGCGTCATTATCATCCATTCAAGATAATTCCATTTGACTGTATCTTAAACTTTACTCATATTGTGGTTTATTGCCATATGCTTTTTTTGCCTTTTCCCCTTAGATAACCAAGGGAAAGCCTCAAAAGCCAATATTGCATAATCCATGATAAGCATGTCTTTGATGAAAGCACTTTGAGCTTCGTCTATTATGGATGGAAGGACCATTCTAGTTCTTGGTATTGCTTTTGACAATATCTTGTAGACTACGTTGCCCAAGCTAATAGGCTTAAAATAAATGACTCCTTTTGATTTTTTTTTTTTTAAAGTATCAGAACTAGATTATTTCAGTTTATTTCTTCCACACCAAGCTCACCATTCAAAATATGCGCAGAAATTTTGTAATAATATCCCTACCAACCACATCCCAGTATCGTTTGTAGAACAACGCATGAAGCCCATCAGGTCCAAGAGCCTCTGGATGGTGCATATCTTTCACAATACTCACCATTTCATAGATTGTAACGTCACTATCCATCTAAGATTGTTGCTCAACTGCTAGCCCATTGTGCACAGAATCACCAGCATCTCATCAAAATTCGGCTTCCTACCATTCGCCGTGAATAACCCCAGAAATACCTCACAAACTGAGCATTAATCCTACTGATATCCTCCAATTGCAGCCCATTATTCAGAGACAATATGGTCAATGTGATTTCTTTCTGTTCGTTGCTTGGCGTGGCGATGGAAATACAAAGTATTCTGATCACCATTATGCAATCAATTAGTGCGCGAACCCACCCTCTGAAACTCCTCCTCCATATGCATGTATCGATCAGGTTAGGATAGTGTAGCATTTAATTCCGCCTGGTTTGCTTGCCAGATAATTAACTAGCCTTTCTAATTCTTTTGGGCCTCTCCCACCTTTTCTTGGGTAAGAAACCAAATCTATTCTTACTCCAATTCCATAATCCCCTATGAACATTACAGATGTTTTGTGGAGCCTCTGGTCGAACCCTGCCTTCAACTGCCTGCTGGCACTGGATGCTTTAAGTTCATCATTTGTTAAGAAGTTCAATTTAGCTAAAAGTTTAAGATAATAATATTGTTGTCTTTTATGCTTGATGGAACAATATAGTCTTTTTGCTGTAGTGCTATGACAATATTCTCTTCAGTCTCGTGGTACTATTTTGGTTGGAAGAAAGCATACTAGTGATGATAATGTGGTTGGATCTAAATTATTGAGACATTATTTACAACATTTGGATATGGTTTAATGTGGCATTTTGGAGTGTGATGATAATTTTAGTTGATCATACTAGTTTCTAGTTTACAGGTTAATATTGCTAATATTAAATTCTTGAGCTTTTATTGTAATGTGAAGCATAATTTGTGACGGATTTGGATCACAAAGCATAGGATAATATTAAAAAAGATTTCTCATCAAATAATTATCCAATTGTAATGATTTGTATTTATCATGCAAATTGAACTATCTTATAAATGTTATCGCAACTCGTCAATGAAAATATTTTAAATTTCACTAAAATTACTATAGATTGGGTGATGAAATATTTCATCTCCAAATAACATATATATCTATGTTGACAAATTATTTATCTCTAAAGAATGTATCTATATTGTCGAATAATTTCATCACTCAAAATTCATTTTAATGTAATGAATAGTTTTGTCACAAGCATTTTATCATCAAAATTACTATTCATTGGTTAACCAAGTATTTCTCCTCCAAATAACATATCTTTGTTGACAAATTGTTTCTTCATTCAAAATTCATTTCCTATGACAAATAAATTTGTCATAAATGCTTAAATATTTTGTGACGATTTATATCGTCATCCAAAGTGAGCATAAAATTAAGTTAATTATTGTGTAACGAACTCAAACATTAGGTGAAGAAATTTGTAGTTCGTTGTTGATGAAAACACTCCTTGACGAATGCTTAGCATTGGATGACGAAATTTATTTTGTCACTATGATTATTGCTTGATAAATTTTTACCTTCGTCACTAATTATCTTTTCTAATGGAGATAAGGTGACGAATGATGTGACAATTTTTTTCGTGTTTTTGTGACGAAATTTATTTTTTTAGGATATTTTTGCTACTAAACATGAAATGTTTTGCAGTAGTATGTTTTCGGGGAAAGAAAAGGCACATAAGGACATGGGATTTCAATAACTTCACATGAAAAACAACGAYGCATAAACTCTCACCGACAAGAAGAATGTTAGGAAATATTAAATCACAAACAAAAAACATACAAAGTTTTGGTATTTAGAAATGTCTTAGCTGATGAAGGCTAGTCGTTAGAAAGCCAATAGCCGTCTAATGTACTAGATGGTGGGAAGCTGGATACTATGCTTGGCTATCGGATACTTTGATCACAGCTGGTCTAATTTCACACAATGAGACATGAATTCTAAGTAGCTAGCCGTCAGTAAGGTTGTCAAATCCAAAGGTTACGATAATTCTCATGAAATGCAATGATGTGTACAATGTCATCGCAGTCGGTCGAGGATTGGTGGTCTTTTATTTCTTCCRTCATTCGAAGGGGGTATGTTTTTCTCTTCTCTTTCTATGTCTCATTTGGCTTTCTCATTTTCTTCCCCGATGATGAATTTCTTGACCTTGTTAAGGAGGCTTTGTACTATGTTTAGATGGAAGGTGGAGAGTTTTTGGGACAGGTGGCTTGGTTTCAAACCATGCAGAAAGCTTGAAAGTACAAAGCATTTGTTCTATTAGGGACTTCAGCAGATTTTGATTTGAAATGTGTCACGTATTACTTTGTAGTTTTTCCTCAATGCTACTTAATGTTAAGAAGATGACCTACTATTTTCTTGTCCTACATACTTCCCACGAAGTGGATTAGGAAAGAATCTCCTATCTAGTAAAAATTGTTTATACTTTTTGGTGGGAGTCTAGAGAACTATTTAGTTAGCTTGGCCGACAAGAATACTTGGGAAGGATTGACATAAGATAATGTCATGTTGTTGAAGCCATTATCATGAGTATCATGAAATTGTGGAGACGAGAAAGGGGGTCAATCGTGTCATCATATTGGGTGATTTCAGCATTTTAAACTAGGTTGGTAGGGCAACAAATTGATACTCTTTTTTGAGGGGTTATTTTGTATGGACGTTCCACCCAGAGATCGGTGCAGGGAGGTTGAGCAACATGACCGAACTTTGTTCTCCATCATCTGATTCTAGTGTTCGGGGGTTGGGCTCGAGTGTTGGTTTTGCGCATCATATACTCCTTCAGAGTGATTTTTGGGCCTTGTGGCCTAAATGGTCCCCCATTTGTCTGACGGACGAGGATACGATTGCCTGGTTTGCCCAAGGGTGATCAATTGGGGCTTGATCCATGGGATGTGGTGGTTTAGGTCTTTTTCCTTAGAGTGAGGCTAGGGGAGAGGTTTGTGGTTTCCTTGATCAATAGGTTTCTTGGCCTTGTTGGGGTTCTAGGGTTTGGTTTCTTGATTCGGCTTCAGCTGGTGCTTTTATTTTTTTCTAAAGGAGGAACTCCTGGAAGTCCTCAACTTGTTACAGTATGCTTTGTAGTTATTCTAGTTGTTTGAAATTGTTAAAGAGGTCAGGTAGTGGAATGTTACTTGTATGGAGCTTTGGCACGGGTACTTTCATTGGTAGTATTCACGGAGGAGATTGGAGGGGAGGGGGTCTGTCTTGAGGTCGTGGAATGTTGAGGTGTTGTTGAGCTGGTGACACTTGTAAGATCTTCCATTTGTTCGACAGTTGCGTGTATTTGGGCGATGTTTTCTTTGTGCGATAGTGCTTGGGTTCTAATTATTTTGTACGTTGGGTGCAAATATGACGTTACTTGCCTCCT